>BGPR01000572.1:63363-183919 GCA_013235015.1 Araneus ventricosus | reverse complement strand
GGCTGTGTCACCCATCATATTAATAATTTAGTTATGCCAACAAACTTGAAAATTTCCAACTTATTCAATTTTTGGTAAGCCGAAAGCATTAATTGCCACAAAAGACCAAGTCTGTCTGTGAACACGGTAATTCAAAAACTATTAAAGCTAGATTGATGAAATTTGGTATGTGATCTTTGCACCTCATTTGTAAGATTCAGTCAAATTTTGGACAAAATCCGTCCACGGTAAGTCAATCTGTCTGTCCGCGTTAATAAGAACACGATAACTCAGAAACTTAAACAGCTGAATGGATAAAATTTGGTACACAGTTTTATCATAAGAAATGTAGATCCGTATCAAAATTTGGACCAAATCCATCAAAAGGGGTTGACTGTCTGTCTGTATAATCGTATACTTGTGTACACGATAACTCATTAACATAAAGATTTAGATAAATGTAATTTGGTGTGTGGTCTTCTAACCTTAATTGAAGACCCGTGCTCAATTTTGGTTTCAATCGGTTAAAAAAAATGCGTTCAAATTGCATATCTTACTATGACGCAAGAAAAGCGCCATATCCTGTATCGGCGCACGACCTTCGTAAACTTAGCGCCTTTTTGGAGCTATTTTACTGACTTGCCGAATTTTAAATCGCTTGCATTCTTGACCCTTTTGTATTGCAGCTTCTGCGAGGACAATATCAATATCAACAATATATCGTGAACTTCTCAATTTTTATACGGGCGGGAAGGACACCTTTGTTAGAAAGTATACGAGAAAGTTTAGGGGAGATCACTTCCGCTGGTTTTATTGTCTAGTAAATAGTTCCCATAAAAAATTAACTGGAATAATTTTTTAAAATTTGTTTATGGGGAAAATTCTTTTTTACTGTACATAGAACAAGAATTTTTTCTTTTCTTAGAAGAGGCTGGTCGAACTCGCGGCGCTTGAGTAGACTGCCTATCAGTGATGTCCCGTCAGCTAATCAATATGTAACAAAATTTTAAATAAAAATTTTGTACATTAATCTACCTTAAACTTTCTAAATCTGCAAAATTATAAGTAAATATTGAAGGTAACTGCATCATAAAGTGGGAAGATTCAGTTTTGTAAAAGTGTGAAACAAGGTATAAGCTCGTGATTGTTATGAAAAGACCACAGTGGCGGCGATTGGGGGTAAAAAATTTATAGAGACGTAAAAGCACCCCGAAGTATAAGAAGACGACAAAATTTAAAAATTCAGTTACAAAATTTGCTATTTTTCCCGAACATTATTATCTTTTTGTGTATAATTCTTAGTTTTAGTCAGCTAAAATGAAATAAAAATTTAATTTTTCGGCAAAAAGTGAGGAGGGCGATGCCCCCCTCCGAGTCGGCGTCACTGCAAGACCAAGGGGTGAAATAAACGTTATTTTTCCGATACCACTTACCTTCGCTACGCTACTGATTCCAAGGTTGGACATTCAAGAGTGATCCAGTCTGAAATTTGGATATCTAACCGCTCCATTTGGACTTCCTGGCCATAAATGCTGAAATGCGACCGGTGTAGATGCATGCGGGAGACTATCTCGCTCTAGAGGAAATCGGAACATGCAGAGGTTCGCGTTTTGAAGGCAGGGAGAAAAGTAGATGCAGTAAGGGATCGGAGCGGATGAATTTGCATTGCTTGAATAACCTTACTATAACACAAATTCCAGTACGGTAAGGGTGCCCCTAAAGAGAGGGGCAACCCCCTCAAATATCAGAAACAGTTAGCTTTCTTCCAAAGTCGAAACATCAAGTATGCTTAAAGTTTATTTTGAATGTTTTTGTTTTTGTCTTCGAAAAAATATTTTATGGCCCCCAAAGATTTTTTTTGTACCTGGGCCCCCTATACAGAGATGGCCTTCACTCAAACCATCCCAAGTCGAAAGACAACAGGGATTCAGTCCCTATTAGCACAAGATATTGCAAGATATCTCCACGATGTTATTCGATATTCTGAATGCCGAAGAAACCGTATGATATGAAACGTGATTTTGTTTTAATTAAGCTATTGATAATTGGTGGAAAATATGTAAATTTCAGTTTACTTTGTATTGATTTATATATTTTAATTCTAAAGTTTGACGTTAAATAAATGTGACTGTAAGAGTCCTAACTCCAAATAAACAATAGTCAGGTTATTTGAAAACAAGTTTCTTCTTAGTTTATCTATTTCATCTTGTGCGGAACACATTGGGATCACTAGATGCTTTTAGGAGTTTGGTTTCAATTAATAACACCAATTAGTTCATTTAAAATAGTAAATATTCATCAAATAAGGAAATATAAATTGAGTGGCTTAAAAAGATTTTTTTCAGATAGGTAACGCGCCGTTACGGTACACTGTATCTGCTACAGCGGGAAATTCCCAATGCAAGTGTCAAAATGGCTACCGTGCAGCAGGAAGCACGTCTCAGGTTCCATACGTTTTAAGGGAACAGGAAATGTGCATCGGAGGAAAGGTGCTGGGCGACCATTGGTCAGATAAAAATGTTGAAGGAGTGAGGGATACTTTTACATCTTAATTGCTCATGCTATTGCTTAATGGAGTTCTCACTTGGAGACCGATAATTTCAACACTCGAACCGAAAACGACTTAAAACTATTTCGTGAAACCAGAGACGTGCCTTCTGAAGCACGGTGGCTATTTTGGCACTTGCGTTGGAAATCTTCCATTGCAGCAGCTTTAGTACGTCGTAACGGTACGTTACCTATTTGAAAAAAACTTTTTCAGTTAATCTCTCATTTAAAAAAAACGAAAATGCTACATTATTTTTATTATTATTATTAATTTCTGAAATCGGTCCAATAATTTATGACCACCCTGTATGTAAGGAGATACTTTTTTAAATGACTTACCTTTCCACAGTGATACGTTCATATGAAAATGAAACGGTTCGATAGAATGGTAACGTCTCCAAACATGAAATTTTTGATGTGATAACTTGCCAAACTCTTTATCTGTCTAATTATATATTTTTTATGATGACTGATTCCAGAGCATGTAAATGAATGTATTTTTAACAGATTGTTTTAATATTTTCCATATTTTATACTATATTTTAAACGTTCATTTTTTCACTAAATTTTAAAATTTAAAGTGACTTTTAAAAATTTGCACAACTTTGCACACCTTGAGACTACCTTAAATCATTTTTCCGCTCTATCTTCATCATTATTTCTAAACATTACCCCGATAAGCTATGACATTTTAATTTGCTTTTATTTTTTAATATCATCTATGTCAGTGGAGAATTTTCCCTTTTTCCTTCAATGACGCAAAAATAAATATCTGAGTCGAAAAAAACATGTTGGTAGACTAAACTAACTAACTAAAAATGATTCTTGTCTAATAAATATTTCAGAAGGTATTGGCAAAAAATGTCTAAGCATTAGGCTTAACAGCGGCTAATTTTCGTTATTTAATTAAATATCTTAAGAACTAATTAACTCCAAAAATTGAAAATAGCACCGTTGACCTAGAAATTTGCTTTAGAATGTCGTGTGCAAATTTCATGTCGCTACGGTACACCTTTAGGAGGATTTCTTGTGACCAACAGATACATGTATTTTGGGCTTTATATTATAGATTCAGGCCAATTTACTGTTTCGCGCGCGGGCTTTTGACAGTGTTAAAGTTTATATAAGAAAATATTGTTTTCTTTGAGCATAAACAACAAAGTAGACTTTTCACTCCCAGTTTCCGGTTATCGTAGCATTTTCAGCTTTTAATACGGTTACACAGTGATCCAATGACGTTAGTGAGTTGTTCTCTCGATGTTTTGCTTAATTTTCACAAATTTTTAATTGATCCTAATGAGTGTGTGCTAAGTCTTCAAGGCCACTTAGTCCGGTTCCTATCGTAGGAAGAGGAAACATGGAGGGGAAAAAAAGATGTTCTAACGTTCTGTCGCAAGAACTCCTCCTAAACAGTGAACAGACTTGACATGAAATTTGCACATGCCATTCTGGGGTCCGTTTCTAGATTAATTCTACTTTTTCAAACTTTCAAAAAGAATTACTTCCTAAAATATTTAATTAAATAACGAAAATTAAGCCAATTTTCGGCGTTGTAGCTCAGTCTTTCGCCAATAATTTCAGAAAAATATATTGCACGTAGATTATTTGCATACCATCTTAAAGGGCAGAAAATTATCTCTTTAATGATTTCAATTTAACTGTTATGCGTTCTTTTCCTTAATTTAATAAACATTTCAGATTTATTTCATACACAATTTAAACAAATTTATTTCTGTTATTATAATTAAATTCAAACTAAATTATCTTTTATCAATTCCTTCCCTCCGGTATTTTTACCATTGCGAAAGTTATGATAAAAATTATTATTGTTTTCTTTGAATGTTAACAGAAAGGCAGAAATTTTATTTAGCTTTTATTTCGTAGCGTATACCTCTTTCAGTATGTTTGTACCACAATGCAACGATGTTAATTACTCTCTTTCCACGATGTTTCATTTAATTTTACAAATTTTTAATGATCATAATGAGTATGTAAAATACTTCAAGATTGTTGAGCCCACTTCCTAACGGAGGGAGAGGGCCTAAGGAGAAAAAGAAAGAGCACTATGCGGTTTTTCCGGTCAGTGACAAAAACACTAAAGAGAAGAGAATTGTATTCCGGATAATGGCAGTAAAATCCAAGATACGAAAGAGTTTCGGTGGTTGCCGTAGCAATGATGGGGAGGGAGAAATGGAGTACGAAGGACTACGAGATTCTCGCCAGGTAGTTCAAACTAAGGAGAGAAAAAGAAGGGTGTTTCACTGCTGGTCCAAAGGGTCAGTTGATTAACGAAAATCAACGAAAGACGCTTCCGAGGAAAACACTTTTAGTAAATTGAAAGTGTTATAAGTACTTGGACTTGAAAATATTTTTATCCCGAGAAACGCCGGGTATATCAGCTAGTATTATATAAACGAAATTCTTTCACTTTTTAATCGTCTTGAGAGCGTCGTTGAGAATCGTCGTCGTGCGTGCGTGCGTGTGTGCTGTGTGTACGTGCGTGCGCGTGTGTGTGAGATGTCCACACGAATCTATCACACTTACAGCCTTGAAATTTGGCACACAGGTGGTCTTAATGGTGACTTAATGCACCTCGAAGCCGGAATTTTAAAATTAATCTAGAAATTTTTTATTTAATGTTTTGTGTTGTTTTGGTTGATTTTTCGCACTAATTTCTGAATAGAATGGTTTTGAATAATTGTACGAAGAAAATAGACACACCATCGAAAAGAGCACACGATTTCCGTTTTAATGAAGTTAGTTTTGAATTTCTAACGTAATTTACTGAATTTTGAGAAATTTTTAAAAAATAGTCAGTTTTGCCATCGAAATTTTATTTTTGTTCTTAAATCTGCTGCATCCAACGTTCTAATAATACTATTATTTCCCATTTTTTTCAGCTTATAATTGCAACGGTTCTGTAGGATTTAAAACAAGCACGGTTAAAATATCTTTTCCCGTTTTTTCAATTAATTTTTTCCTGGTCAGTTGAAAGATATTTTTATCTACCGAGCTTCCTCCCACGTCACTTCTCCGGAACGCTCCTGGCAATTTTATTGGCTGACGGGGCAGAGCGTGACGTCATGAACTTCAACTGAATGACTTCGATTATTATTTTCGGATTCGATTTTATATTTTGCTTGCTGTATAATAATCATTTTCACGTTGCAATTTTTTAATATTGTTTCGGATTAAAATACTCTGTGTTGCTTTTCTACAGTTGAAATGTCATTATCGCGAAGAAAAATAAGCGGGAAAATCAATAATGTAAATCTTTTATTTTGTTTCCAGAACTTTTTCATGACATTGTGGACGCTTTTTTTTTTTTTTTTCATTTTGTTGAAGTCCTGATTCCACCGGCAACGCCGCGCGTGTACTGCTAGTTATATATAATTTAACATTGCAAATGTTTGAAATGTTAAAAATAAAAAATACCTACCAGACTTTACTAAAATTTACCAAATCATATTTTTAAGCTTTTTCCCTCATTTGGTAAATTTCACCAGATTTTTGTTTTGTTTTGTTTTTTATTAATTTTAGCGCAGATTACAACAATTTTCTTCATAAAGAACAGCGGGAACAAATTAAAGAAATTAATAAAAATCAAGAAATATCCAACCGATTGTTAAGAAATTTCGTGGGATACACAAATGAGGTTCATTCCCTTCAAACTGTACAAATTTCAAGGCTCTGCTGTTTGACGCTATGATTTTTATCTAGCTAGAAAACGTAGAAAATGAAAATAAAGGCTCTACTGCAGGGCGCCTTTTTTTTTTTTTTCTTTTTCTCTTGACCGAATCAGATCGGCAATAATTTAGTCCATCTTATGATGGCAATTTTCCTTTATTTTTTGAAGCGGATTGAAAAGAAATTTGGGAATGAATAGGGGATAATAACCATTGTAGCTGAAAATCCCATAAAACCCATTTAATTTATCAATCAATCAATCAATCCATAGAAAACGAAACTGGACCACTGTGCGATGGCGCAGTAACATGTTTTTGGTTCTTATTGACAAACTTTTTAATCAACAAATAAGAATCTGTAGTAAGTATAATATTTTTCAAAATTGTTTTTATATTTGAAAAAAAGGAAGGAAAATTTATAGCAAACCAAGCGTTTTTTCCGTTACAATATGTAGAAGGCGCTCTAATCGTTTGTCTTCTAGGGTGGTTGCTAAGCAACGGAAGGATCGGCTTAAGATGGCGATGTGGTTTGTCAATTTTTGGTATCGTTAGAAGTCAATTTCATAATTCATTCATGTGTTAAAATCCATTTTATGCAACTGTGTCAATAATTTATGAGGAATTTATTATTAAATTAAAACATCTGGAGATTCATCGACGCTGTCTTTTAGAGAAGATGAATTGCATGACGCCTTATGGCAAATAAAGACTGAAATAAAATGTTATCTAAAATAATTTAAAAGATCGTTACTGACTTTGCCGATTTGATCAAATCATAAGGATACAGTGCAAATTTTAAGGTATGTATTTTATTAATTATTATTTTTCCGAAAATTTGAAGAGTGCTTTCATAGTCTGAAACTGAAATTAAATGGCAGCCGAGCCAATCACACATGATTACTTATTAATAAATTGTAAAATTCCTTTAGAAACGTTAATTTATCCAAGTGATATTTGTTGGATTTTGAGAATCAATAAAAATTGACCTTTTTTTTTTTAAAAAAAAAAAAAAATATCCTGTTTGTGGCGTTCTGGCCACAAAATTAAAAAATAAATAAATAAAGTTTTAATATTCTATCGATAGATGGCATTGTAAGCTTTCTAGCTTGAAATTTGAAGTTCCTTCGCTGATTCTCTGTTACAAATTGACATAAATTATAATTTTCTTTTTTCCACCGAAAGGTTCCAGAATTAAATTTCGATTCAGTGTATAAAATAAGAAGATTGAGTGTTTGTAAAATCTGTATTTGTTTATGCCTTTGGATCTCTCGGCAACGGCGTGTAAGTTACGGAATTAAGTTAAGAATGTTGTTTAGTTTTGATTTCTGTTATAATAATCTTGAATAGTAAAAGTATAAATGAAAAATTGATTCCATGGTATTTGTATCGTCATTCCATAACATCCATCTCATAAACCATTCAATCTGAAACTGAATGCTTATTTTTTCTTTTAATATATTTATATTGCTCCAAAGAGAGAGAAATGAAAACAAATACAGAGAAGAAACCGTAGGATATGACACATGATTTTGTTTTAATTGAGGATTGATAATTGGTGGCAAATATGTAAATTTCAATTTAGTTTGTATTTATTTATGTATTCTAGTTCTAAAGTTTGAAATTAAATGAATGTGACTGTAAGAGTCCCGACTCGAAATAAACAATAGTCTGTTCATTTGATAAAATTTCATCTTAGTTTATATGTTTTTTGAAACACATTGGGATCACTAGATGCTTTTAGGAGATTGGTTTCAATTAATACTACCAATTAGTTAATTTAGAATGGTAAATATTCATAAAATAAGTAAATATAGGGTAGATGCTCCAGTTTTGACCGCCTTAAGAGAAAATTTGAAATGGAAATTTCACAGTGGGTGACTGTTTAAAGCATGTTAAATCATACTTATACTAACCTTTAGCAAATTTTATTGGCTTTCTGCTAGTTATAAGATTTTTCTGAAGAAAATTTTAGATTTTGAGTTATGAATTTTTAAATAAATTAACCCCATTTGCACCAGTTATGGCCACCTCTATGCACCAGTTTTGGCCACACTAATATTATATTTTTAACAGACACTTTAATCAATTTTAAGCAAAAATAAATCATTTTTATGCAATATGTATTTTAGTACATTACTTTCTGTTATTTTAAATGTGATTTTTTTTTATGAATTTATAAAGATTATAATAAAATTTACTTAAGCTGATTTTAGCTGCAGATTTCAGCTTAAAAATAAAAAGAAACAGGAATGCAGAAAATAATAATTTAATTTGGTTGATAAAAATACAAACTGTATATACTCGCATATCTTTTTTTTTTTTTTTTTGATAAAATATGAAACAAAAAATGGGGAGAGCAATAAACTTACATTGAAAATGCTTAAAGCATAGGCATCTTACAAACCAAGAATTTGCATTATTATACTCACTAACAATATCCACAAATATGTATTTTTATAATTTTTAATTGCAACATTAATCAAATTCATCAGAATCATTTTTAAAATTAGAGCAATCCATGCATATAAAAGAATATTCCTCATCACTCGAGTCAGGTTCCTCAAGTTGAAATTTTCTAACATAAATGTGAGGTAATCATTCAAAATGTAGATGTTTTTGACATTCCATTTTGAATGTTCTTAATTGCATTACCAACTTTAGATGGTGAGTAGCAAAATCTTTTTATGGAAATGTTACATGCCTTCTTATTTTTAATTGGAGCCATTACTATGTAAAATGAAAACTAAATTAGTTACTTTTATTTCAAAAACAAAACTATATCAGTTACTTTTTTATTTTAGAAACAAAAATAAATCAGTTGCTATTATTTTAGAAATATAACTAAGTTATTTGCTTTTATTTTAGAAACAAAACTAAATTAGTTGATTTTATTTCATCCAGATATTCTTAAATTGAAGTAATGACTAAAAACACAAAAATGAACTATGTGGCCAAAACTGGAGCATGTAGTGTTCCACTTTTGGCCACTTGCATGGCCAAAACTGGCGTATATAGTAAATTTGAAGTACCAGTTTTGGCCACCACCCATTTAATCTTAAAAATAATTAATTTTGATATGAAATCGGAATAAAATGAAAGCTTACCTCATAAATCCTAAGGGAAATCAGTTTTAGTTTAAACTTTTAATTCTGAGATCCTGTTGATGAAAAACTGTAAAACCTTGTTCCTTAACAGTTGTGAGCATACAACACATGATCATACATTTGATTTTTTTACAAGTCATATGCTTGAGAAAAATGAACCAATCAGATTTAAAATAGTAAAATAAGGATTGCTTAAAGTGTTGGAATGCTTATTATTGGTCTAATTTGAAATTACTGGTTAATTATTGGCAAAATAGATCCAATGTGGCCATAACTGGTGCAGTGGCCTAAACTGGAGCATCTACCCTAAATCAAATTAAGAAGCATTTATTTTATGATCAATCTCTTGTAATTATGTATTGATCTCATTAAAAATCCAATACATTATTACAAGGAATACTCTAAGAAGAACCATGGTACCTCCTACTTCTGTCTTCTTAACTGTCACTTTCCACCTCACTATTTTGTCAAAGTGCATTTATCGTGCTGTAACTAAAGAGAAGAGTTCACTTTTAAGAAGCTTAGTAGAATAGTATATAATCATAAATGTATTGTGATTGATCAATATTGAATAATCGTAGTTGTAATTGGCAGTTAAAACCAGGGCCAAAGCATGTGTGAGTACTTTATGTAACGGATGATCCAAAAGGCAGGAGAAACTTCTCCATCCATTTGGTGCAAACAGAATTGTTTTATCTTATTCGTTGGTAAAAGTTAAGTTTAAGGTACGGACATTTGTTTTGGGTGAGCAGTGAACATCTTATTGCTCTCTTGCGTATGCGAACTGTGCAAATTTTTTAAACTTGAAGAAACATTAGCAGCTTCGCTTTCAGCAAAGCCAGTAACTAGTAGCTTCACTTCTTCATTGAATGTTAGGAATCTAGGTTTTTTTTAAATATATATTCCAAAAACGAGAATTCCCACATGCGATGCCTGTGGCATTGTAAGTGGGTTCCAGGCAAATTTTTTAAACTTAAAAAACATCAGCAGCTTTGCTTTCAGCAAAACTGGAAACTAGTAGCTTCGCTTCTTCATTGAGTGTGAATCTACCTTCTTTTAAAAAATTCTGTAAACTGTCAAAATGAAAACTGTTAAATTGCAAATGAAATATTACACAAATTCTATTAAATCATCCAATAAAATTTAAAATTAACGCATAGCTGACCAATCAAGATGAAGCTTCGAAGTGCAGAACTCCAATTTAATGATGTGAGTGCCAGACACTAATTTGAACGTCACTGTGCAACCAAAACAAATGTAAACATATCGCTAAACCGTCTTCCTCTTGGCATCAAAAAGTTTACAACGCAAAGTGTGGAGAAATGGCTCCGTACCTGAAGCTTAAATTTAACCTATTTGTTTTCAAATTATCAATTTTCAATGTTTTTCCTGACTTTTGAATCACTAGTGTAATAAACTTGTGCATGAGATTTCTTTGGCCTTTTGATCAAAAATTTTATTTTATACCCTTTTAGTTGTTATGTGCCTGACAACAATAATTGCCTTTTATTCGATTAGTATTAACTAATGAATTAACTGAACTCCCTCATTTATTGTCAACATTTCAGAGGTACAGTAAAACTTTGATTATCCGACACTCTTTTAACTATCAATTTCTATTATCCATCATCATGTAAAAAGTAACTTAGGTTTATAGTATTACAATACATTTCTGTAAATTATTACTTTTATACTGAAGTTTATATGGATCGTTTTGTAAAATTAAATACATTATGTATGTATGGATTCACTCCTAAATGATTTTGTTTTCATTTTCATCCCAAACCAGCAGTGAAATCACATGAGTGTACATTTGTGTTAAGAGATTTCTGTTGTCTGTCTATTCGGTTATCCGTCAGAGCTGTAGTCTGGTCAGCGAGACTTAATCAGAGTTTTACTGGACAGTAAATTCTTGATTTCTTGTTATAAAAATTGCCATGGAAGAGAAATTTAGCAAAATATTTTGAGACTTTTCTTTCTAGTTAATTAAAGTGATAAATAGAAATGATGAAATTTGAATTCCATTAAGAAGAGACAAAGAAAGTGCTTCGTGATAGAAGTTCTTTCACGGTATTGATAATTTTTTCCATTCCTTCCTAAATAACATTCCTTCCAACTGTCCTCAGTCTTTAAATAGAGTTGTTTATCATATGCCACTTCTATTAGATGTTGCTTTTATTTATCTGAATAAATTGTTTCAAAGTCTTATCAATTGCATCAAATATCTAAACAAATCATACACATATAGTATTGTGATGATAAAGAAGAATTATCATCACAATACTACATTAGAAGTTGAACATAGTAAAGGAAAACTTCGAAAAGATAATGTTTAAACCTTCCAGCGGGCGCGCCTGTGCAAATTTTACGACAAATGGGATTTTTTGTGCCCTGTTCTCACATTCGGAGTCAAAACTGTATTAAAATCATTGCTATTCCTTCATGCTACCCTTCTCTTCAGGATTAAATGGGTTTGTCTGAGTTTCAAGTTGATTTCATGCTATTTTATGCTTTTGTCGTAAAAAATACGACGCACGCCTGCTCGTGTAATTTGAAAAATTTTTTCACGTCTTAATGTTTCAGTTTGATAATTTTATATCCAGTGCGCATTACAGTGATTTAATATTTCATTTTCCATTGTCAAAATTATTTAATATGTAATAAGCCTGCCAATAATCCACCAAGCTGAAGAGTTTTCTTGAAAAACCTCAGTCTTATGAAAACACCTCACTACTCGAGCCCAAAATATCTCATCGCCATATGACATCACCATGTCTTTAAATCTAAATTATTCATCACAACCTGAAAAAGCAAGTGAACAGCAACCAGCATTGAGAAAAAGAAGTGTTTGAAAGAAATGAAATGATAATCAAAATTCATTAATACAGTAGGTGCAATATATAATATACTTGTAAGTGTCACTCTCTGGCAACAGTTCAATGTTTCAAATGGAAGGATAATGATAAGAAACTAAGAAAAAAGTATTTGTTGTACAATCTTAGTTGGTCTTATACTATTTTTAATTATCTATTTCTTAAAACCTTTTTCAGAAAATAATAGTGTTAAATCTCATTGCTTTCTCTGATTTCAGTATAATTTTAGATTTTGCAAATAATGTAAAAATTAATTTTTACTCTGCATGAAAGGATTTGCTTTTCTGATGTGTCTCTTATTACTATAATGAAGTAACTTACAACTTCAAGGGTAAAAATGAAGAAACTTATTGTGTCGTAAAAAGTACGACACGCACCCGCCCACTCGTGTAAAATATTTCAGCGCGCCCGCTAGAAGGTTAAGCTAACTTGATTAGTATTTCATCAACCAAAGTCTGTGGAAAAATTGAAAAGATTTATTTTATTTTTAACATGCATGAAACAAATAATGAAATATGAAGAATAGGTTACTTTAATTTGTTCTATAGGATTGTCTGAATGGAAGATACAAGTCTTCACTGCTCCTGAGTTGAGCAAATTTGTGATGTCACTCTTTTCATTTGCCACTTTGCATCATGGTTATTTACCTACAATTAATTTTTGCTATGATCATTCATCAGTTTCATTCAAACTTCTGAAGCAGCTTATATGAAGTCACCAACTTATAACTATGTTCAATATTTAAATCAGTTTTTTATTGTTAACTTGTGTATAAAGATACTAATCTGCAAACATTTGTTATACTATCCAGGAACTGGATGGGGAGGAAGAGAGGTTGGTGGTACATATCCACAAAATTTTATTTATCCCTCCCTGACAATGCATTTGGCAAATTTATGACAATTGAGTGACAGACCAACCAGGCCGATAGACCGCCTGGAGTCCTTTAGCTTTAAGAAAATTTGAAATGTATAATAACACAGTAACCATTGAAAAATAAAATTTTATATATATGTAAGGTAACATTATTTTATATTTAATTTTAATTATTGGTTTAATAGGTGTATATACTGAAAATGTTATTTGAGTTTAAATTGTTTGTAAAATATTTAACTATATATATATTAAATAGCAATACATGAAAAGAAACTTCATTCACTTGATGGGACCATAGTGAAATCCAAATACAGTAAAAGCTTAACTAACCGGCATGCTCGGGAAACTCCGATTTCCGGATACTTGAAAAGTCCGGATAGTTGAGTGTGATGGGGGAGGGGGGCAGATTGTAGCCTTTTTTTAAAAAAAGATTTTTTTCTGCCAAATAATAATTTGTTTTCGTCATTTTGAAATGTGCATTAAATATAATTTTTAAGAATACTTCGATATCTTCTATAACATTGTATTTACATAATATATTATGAAGATTTTAATTTAACATTGATGATTTAAAAAAAAAAAATATGATCTGTAGCCTAATTTTTACCATAAATATATAGATTGTAAAAATATAAACATATACAAATAACCAACGAAACTGAAAAGTATTCTACTCAGAAAGTATAATAAAACTCTTTTAAGTGATCATAAACAAATCCCAGGTTGAATATCAAAACTAATTATCTTTTAGAAGATCGCAAAGGTTATTGCGCGCGCCTCCAATTCTCCCCCACGTGATATTATGTAATCGGAATCAACATCTGCCGGTATTTGGAGGGTAAATAAATAAAGGCAAAGAAAGAGACTTACTAATCTGGAGTAACTCCCCATGAGCTTTTTTTTATCGATTCTGTCCCTTTACCTCCTTTTATTTTTTGCCGATTTCGTTCTTAGGTCTTGTTTTTCGGAAAGGTAAGGAACTTTTTTTTTTTTTTTGGTTCTCACTTTTGCTTTTGAACCCCCGATAAAGCAAGTTTGTGTACGTCACAGTACTGTATATTGCTTTTTTTTTTTCCTTCTACGCCCCTCTGTGCGGAGCGAACGTTGCATTCCAGAAATAAATTGTCCATGTGAATGGAACGGAGCGCGTGCATGCTAAATTTTGGTGTGCAGATGTAAAACTTTTAGAAAAACTCATTTGCTAATTTTTCCCATTAGTTGAGCTTTCCGGATACTTGAATGCCGGATAATCAAGAGTTTACTGTACAAGATTGGTGAAAAAGTTTATACAAACTCAAAATTAATGGGAATAATATTCTCCATTCAGTTCTAAAATCTGCCAATGTTTTGACCACATGTCATCCCTACTGCAAAAAAAGAGCATTGAAGAGAGACAGTTCTCTTTCATTAAAGACAATGCCATATTGCATACAAGTATAATCACCAGCTGGAGTGGGATCTAATGGCACATCTGCCTTATAACCCAGATTTGGCAACCTTCAGATTACTATCTGATAAACTCGCCTTCAGCTTGAGTATCTTGTCTCAATTTTCAGGTTAACAGAAGAAGCCATTACTAAGGTCAAGTCGGAGTGATTATCTTCCTGATTTACACTCTCTTTCTCAACTTTTGTTTGTAATTGTAAAAATTTAAAACTTATAGATTGTATTAAGTTCAAGTGAGTACTCAAACTTCTTGTCTCAGAAAATTCTTGAAAATCTGGTCTTTTTTGTTTAAATATACATGTATTGATATCTCATTAACATTCTAAATTATTCAAAATTTAGTTGGGATTTTTGCACCATGCTAGTTTTCAGGATTTTTAGAATGGTGTTGCAGTCATCCCTGTTGATGCATTTCTTGAGTCGCGATCATCTGAGTTCTAACAGGTGGGATTTGACAAGCTGTCAAAAAATGTTAGCAAATATCATAGAATTGAATGGAGATTACTATCCTCATTAATTTGAGCTTGTAATGAAATTTTGCATTCGAAAAAATTTTCACTGACCTGATATAATCTTCAAGGTTCTGTGACATACCTATTCCACTGGGATCTATTGATCCAACCCTTTTCCTTGTTTTTTACATTGTTCCCATGTTTTATAAAAATTCAATAGTATTTTAAGTATGCTCTTCCTTTAAGGAGCATGTACCATACTTACATATTAATATTAGAAGCAGAAATGTTAAATTACAATCAGGAATTCAGAATATTTTTTGCTTTAAATTTATTTTTTAGGTAACTGAATTTTAAAAAATGCTTCATTAGTTCATTAACATATTTGCGTTGCCTATTATTTTAGTTTTATCTGAAATATTAATAATTTGCCTAATTGTTTTTATTCCTTAGAAACATTAAAACTTCTTTCCGTGATCTTTATTCGTCTGAACAGTAGATTGTGTACTTTTTTTTTTACTTAGATTTTAATTCTAGCTAATTATGAGTGAGAAACTGGAGAATAAATATCTTTTTTGGTTGATATGTTAAAATAAATTAATATAATGATTTATTTCATAATCTTTAAAATATGTTGAACTTTTTCCTCTAAAAAATTAAGAGTCTGATATCGGTTCATTACTGCATATTAACTTAAAATAACATCTGATACATATATAAATGTACAGACTAAAGTCATCCAAGATAACCCTAAATTTGTAATCATAAATGTATTTTCTAAACTAGAAACTACAGTTTAAAATGATAAAATACTAATAACTAAAGAGATTAGTTAGAATTCACAAAAAATTTTTAAGATATTTTCATTGGGGCATGATTTTAGCTGAAAGGTCTCAATTTTATCAGAAAATTCCCACACAGATGTATTATTAGTTCCCTTAATTGCAAAAATTATTAATTTATTTACTGATGGTGAAATTCAACTCATCACATTAAAATGGGGCTGGTGGGGATTCTTAATGAGATATTATTTAAAACAACCAGATTATGCTCTTCTTTCCCATTTTACATAGCTTAAGATTTTTACAGTAAAATTAAAATTTAGTTATTTTGGTTTTGAAAGTTGCATTGACAATTGTGTTATGCCTTTTAAAAATGTAGTTGAATAATGTATAATACCGTAGAATAATGTTTTAGAATTGCATGATTTCAACATTAAATTGTAGAAGATTAGGCCAAATTTTAAGGTATTATTCTATGTAGTTAATTATCTATTAAAACCAAACTACAGTTGAATATTGTACTATGCTTAAATATACAGGATCATTTTAGTTGCTTAGTACCGAAAAATAATTTTTCTTTGAATTATTGCCCAATGTGACATTTGTTCTTTTGTAAATGCTAAAATGAACTTTGAAAGTCTTTCTATTTATATTTCTTAAAACTAATTGAAATTTTAATTAAAATTTTTAATATAAAAGTGTTCCTCTTGATTTCAGCTTCAATATCATTTGAATATTAGCTTTTAAAAACTGCTTTTTATAACAATCATTTCATATAAGCTATTGAGTTGTAAAATATTTTGTTTTTGAATTAAGTTTGAATGTGCAATATGATTAATCATATTAAGGCTGTTTTTCAACTTATTTAATAAAATTACTTCTTTTTTTAGTTCAGTATTTTCTTTTGAACCATTTATCTTGTGCAAGAAGTAGGTTCATGTTCCTTAGTAAGGATTCATCAGTGTTTTTAAGAAATGACTTTTTAACATGAAAATATTTCATGCCCCACAGAATATCTGGATCATGTAATCTGGTAGTTTACTTAATATTGTGCTTTGTTTAACATTTTTTAAAAAATCTGCATGGCTGTGGTTATGTTTTGAATATTTTAATGTCATCTAATGCCTAAAAACACTTTACATTCATTTTTTTTTAAAAAGACAAACTTTGTAAATCATGTTGCTAATGAATCTCTTTCAGACCCTTTTAAATTCAGAAAGAAATAGAGCTTCACTCATCACAAACTAGGGTGAAATGTTTACATTTTTATTTTCAATTAATATAATTGCAAGAATGTTTTGATGTACTTAGCATAATAAAGGGACTTCATAATCTGTTCCTTATATTTTTCAATTTTAACATTCATCTAAAAAACTTTCTGAAATTCAGAATTTTAATCCATTTCAAATTATTTTTTAATTAATGTATTTTGTGTTCTGCATCAGTCTATTAACAGTTTTTTTTTCCCTTGCAGATTCCTGACAATTAACAAAGCAATATAAAGCCCCTTATACTTCAGATTAACTATGGAAAGCAATTTTTTACCCTCACTTTTTCACCTCGCTTTAGCAAAAGTTGCTGCTGGGGTGTGCTATGACTCTGAAATAAGGAATTTTATTGGAAAATTCAGTGAAAATTGGAAAATATTATTGAACAAAAAGCTAATAACTTTGAAACTTCCAACAGAATTACAAATTAAAATAACAGGTGTTCTAAGACCTATAATATTAGAGATTGAAGAATGGATGGAAAATCACGAGTTCCTTTTAGATTCTGATATTAACCTTTTACCATACATATGTTGGAAATCAGAAGGCACTATCAACAGAAAGCAGACAGCAGTTACACTGATTGGAAATGAAAATTTAGACATCAGCAAACGTTTCATCTTGGCATGTAATTATTGCTTAAAAGATGAAATATTGCATCTGTGGAATATGATGCCAGAAAATGAACAAGCTCTTTTTGATTCAGAAGAAACCTTAGTTGTCCATTATTGGATTACATGGATTAGAAAAGGAACTGAACCCCTTAGATATTGGTCAAAAATTTCTCATACTGCAGATACACTCCCTTATTTTTTGCAGAAATTAACATCTGCAGATAGGCGATGGAGTTTGATGATTGGTATGTTTCCAGAATTTATAATGACTGATGACTTGACCTTTCGTGAGCGTATTTTATATGATCTGAATGGGTTTGGCAAAATAAATTCTGTGTATCCATTGTGCTTAAAAACGGATGTCATTCGTTTATTTCTCTCACAGATGGATAGAGATCAACAAATAGAACTGATTAAGCAATCACCTCTTCGTGTACTTGAATGTTTTCTTAACTGGCCCCTGCAAAGTGCATTTATGGCTGTATTAAGAGATTTATGGGTGTACCTCTCTGAAGAATATTTTCTTTGTTTGTTACAACTGATTCTCTATAAAAAAATTGCATTCGGGTTTGAAGATTTTAATTATGTAGAACTTCTGAAAGAAGTGTGGCTTGAAAGTCCTGAGCATTACAAAGCATACGTGAAGGAAGATGATATTTATCATCCATTGATAAATACAATTACTTATGGTGTAAGTAAACCTTATTCAAGGCAGAAGTTGTGGCAAACTGCAATGTATGTTGCATTCAAGTGGACATTTAACAAAAATCATTATATGAGTTTTTCTTTAAAACAGATGTTGTTTGCAGCTGGAATAAAGCATGATTTTTCTTCAGAATTCTCAGTAAGAAGATCTAGGTAGATGTATTTGTAGTTCACTATTCTCTGCCCAAACTGAATTCTTTTCATAAGTAACAGTGCAGGAAGAAGAAGAGACCATTATGGTACAATTTTAATTATAAACGTTGTTCACCATTTTGACAGTTATGTATATAATTTAAATAATTGATGCCAATAAAAGCACTTTAAACTTGATATTGATATTTTTCCAATCATAAGTTTAATTCTAGTCCGGTACGATATTTTAGGGTTCTAAGCTTTAAATTTTGGAACTCTAATAGTGATAGGAATAATGTAGATGTAAATGCTAGACAGACAGCAGTGTTTTTGATTAAAATATTTGGTTTGTGATTTTATAAGCTATTATAATGCACAAATTCTGAAGATAATTTTATCAAAGCATCATATCAAATAAATGAAATTACCACTGAACAGCAATCTTTTAAAGGATAAAAATTTGATACTTGTCTTTGAGTCCAGCAGCAGTTACCACCATTGTAAATATTTTGACAAAATGTCACTTTTCTGTTACTGCATAAGCAAATGAAATATGTTTAGTGTACCAAGCATGTATATTTGATGCACATCTTAATCACCAAATGTGCTACTTTTTGTTATGAGAGTTACTATTTCTGCTGTTGTCAATTGAAAAATATATTGAACAGAAGTGGAGAAAAGTACTCTTTTTTAGAAAGAGGAATAAAATAGTCATACATGCATTCGTATATTCAGGTATTATTAAATTACTCTACTTTCTCTCCATATGCATGAAATATTTCAATGAGGAAAATATATAGAAAAATGGGTTTATTTACAAAAATGAATATACAAGATGAAAGATGCAGAATGTTACTTTCATACAACAATGTATTTTCGGGAGTACATATAAACAAGATCCATTGCACCTGAAGCTTGATAAATTACACACATATTGTATGCTATCTCACGTCGTAAATCAAAAATATCCTAGGGGGGGAAAAAAGAATATAAATGTTAAAAGTGTAGCATATTCAGCAAAAGAAGCATACAAAAAAATTTCATTTAATGTTTAAAGTTAAATAACATGTAATAATATAAATCAGGGATGAGATTGGCAAAAAGACTGAAATCATACGCGAACAAAAAAAATTTGTAGCATAGTTTATACATGAAAGATGTTTTAAGAAGTAAAATATCAGAACATGCAACATGATGAAAATATTACACTATAATAACTTAATTATCTATAATTCAGTATGTATAAATAAGAAAAAGAATATTAAATTATTATTAAATCAAAAGTTAACAAACAAGTTTAACACATCATCAGGGGCATCAGAAAATACAAAAATTAGACATTAAAACATATTTACCATTGAGATGCAACATTCACCCAACAGAAGTCCGAGAAGAATTATATTTAATAGCCTTTTGATAAAAGATAGCTCAAAAAATGACAACTAATTCCTTTCGCTTCATGCAATTGTGTAAAGTGTATTAGCTCTTTATAAATTATAATAATGTATCATATACTGAATTCTGTTTTATTTCTTTTATTTTTATACATTTTTGCAAAAGTAACAGCATAATGATTTTGCTCTTTATAAAGTGAGAAGGATTGAGAAATTGTACAGTTACAATGACAGATTCATTTAGCATTATTATTATTTGAAACATTTCCTTAATTGTTTAAAGAAGTGGTTTTCTTTCATTTTTTTTATTTGTGTGGATTTTGTTGGTAACAGATCTCCATTAATGCGCTTCACCCCTTTTTTTGGAGGGCTCCTATCTTTGACAGATTTTTCTTCAATAAAGGATGTGTTTGTATCCTCTGCAAGTTTATTTTCAGTGGAGGTTAAAGTTTTTATACAGTCTTCATTAGTATCTCTTTAATTACTGGCATAGTTGTCAGGACTACGTTATATCTAGAATGAATAGGTAAATCATCGGTTTTATTTTGAGATTTTTTTTATGTCTTATTCTCTGCTTTTTTGCTGCATTTGCACACAGCTTTTTAATTACCTCTTTTGACAGGAGTTTTTCTTTTGATGTAGTTTATTTGTTTGTTTTTGTTCCATTTTTTTATTATTATTATTATTATTATTTCTTCATCTTGGTACGCCCTACAAGATGACCTTAAGTTTTCAACTCATTTTTTTTCCAACGTGTTCATGCAATTTTTTTTTTTTTTTTTTGAAAATATGACACAGAGGTTTTGTTTTCTGCAAAAAGGTGGTACTTAATACTTTGAATGGCACAGAATATGTTGGAATTTTCATCCTTGTAGAGCTTGCTGATATAATGTTGATTCGTCAGTAGAAGATGAATCAGCTAGTTTCCTAGCCAGTGGAGTTAAGCCGTGAAGTCAAGCATATTTTCGCAGAATTTTCTTTCAAAAACAGAAGATAGAAATGTTTCTTTTCTTTGTGTAAAAGCAGAATTTTTGGAAGAAAAAGCAAATTTTTGTGGCGGGTGAAGAAAAAAAAAGAAAAAAAAAAAAACGGAATTTTGAGGGGGGGGGGAATTTCTCCAAAATGACAAAAAAGTGGAAATTCGCCAAAAAGCGGAAGAATCTCATCCCTGATAAATACTATTGAAAAGAAAAATCATAGAATGAGGTATATCCCTGCATAATTTATCTCTATATATAAAAGGCAATGTTCATATGTATGCGTCTTATAGACTTAAAAACTACTGCACCAATTTACGCACATTTTTTTGCAAAATGATGCATGTTGTCCTTGAAAGGTTTAAAGGTATTGAAATCGTCAATCTGACCATAAAGAAAGAAAGTTGCCTAATAATGGAGATTTGCTACCATTGGCGATGGTTGAGAAAATGATTGGCGCAACTTCTTCCTAACGTGGCCGCAGGGTTGCTTTTTGTAAACGGTTGTTTTTCCGCGTCGATCTCTGGACCGGAGAAAGGGCCTTTTTTGGCTTTATTTTTATGACTTTTAGAAAGATTTTTAATAAATCATTTTACAATTTTTTTAAATTAAACTATTGATATGACACTTTTCAAATTGCCCACAATGAGCTGTCAAACAAAGTAGTTTCAGAATAAGAAAAGTTTCCGTCACCTTTCTTTAGAATGCTTCTAGTGGTAACTGTTTGTCTCTACACAGCATATAAGAACCACTTTCTCTGTTTTTTTTTTTCTTTTCATAATTGAATTCTTATACAACTTCTACATGATTTAAAAAAAAAAGGGGGAGAGGAATGGAAAGAGGATATCACATTACAGATCTTTTTTTAAAAAAGAAAAAGTATTTATGTTTGTAATTTTGGTATTGTTTAAAATACCTTTCTCCAGCAATTTAACAAACGTTTAAATGTCAAATCTAAAGGATAGAAAAAAAAAAGCTTTCAGAAACAATATTTAGTACAATGCAGCATATTGAATTTGGGTGTCAACTATTTAAATAACATCAAAACTAAGAGCAGTGCATTTTTTAATATTTTTATCACATTTTGGAAACGCAGCCATCTATTATGAATCTGAAATCATTATTTTATATTAAGGGATTTTTTTACTGTTAGTCATTTACTATGAGTATGAAAGAACTTTTAATTTATTGTAATCACATTGAAAAATGATATAGAACATTGTTGTTAACAGGAATTGATATATATTTCGCTCGATCATTTCACTCTGCACCAGCAAGAACAGAATTTCTTTCTTTTTTCTTCTTGCAAAGCTATCTATGTAGATCTTTTTTTTTATTTCACTTAAATTTTAGTTTAATAGAAAAAAGTATTATACATATGTCATTCTAATGGGATTCCTTTTCATCAAGGATAATCATTTTTTGATAACAAGAGGAAATTAGTGCTTTAATCAAATTTTCAAATTTGGCCTTTTTTAAAAAAATGTTTGGCTTTATTTTGCTATTTTTATCTGGCAACCCTGAACAGAGGCGAAATTTTAGGCCTATTTGTGCATTTGCTGTTGATAAAAATGACCACAAAACTACAACATATTGGTTGTCGTACAAACGCAGCCAAGAGAAAATGAGAAAACAAAATGGAACAGAAGAAGAAACAGCACAACGAAATGAAGGAAATAGATTACATATGTCACAGTCACATGCTACTGAATCATCAAAACAACATGAAGCACGAAAAGAAGCAAGTCGAGTAAGAATTAGAGAATCTTTGGCATATAGTGAATGAAATGAAAAACATGGCAATAATGTTATTACACATGCAAATGAATAGATTAAATCAATTGGTAAAACTTGATCGTATTGCATTTCAGTATAATTCAGAAATTGAATATAGCTTGCATCCAGTTGTGGTTGTTGCAAGTATGAATAAAGTTTGCACAAATTGCGAGGCATTAAAATTCAAGAATGAAGCACCTGGGATGTGTTATTTGAATGGTAAAGTTAAATTGCCACCATTGAAGGCACCACTTGAGCTAATGCTCTCATTGGTCGCTGGTACTACAACACAATTGAAGTATTTTTTGAATAACATACGAAATTATAACACTTGCTTTCAAACAATTTCGTTTGGTGCAGCGAATATAATAACTCATAATTATATCCCAACATTCAAGGTCAAATATACCATACAGCAGGCTCTTTGTTTCCATTTATGGATGCTGACCACAAATTTCTGCAAATATATTTCATTGGAAATTCAAGTGATCAAGAAAATCGACACACGTACAAACACTGCCTTTTATATTTATATAGATATCTAATTTTACATAAATACAATAATTGATATCAAACTTTCAGTTGTGTTATTTAATCTATATCCTCAAATCTACCAATAGCAAAGCATTGTCAGGTTCAGCTAGTTGTATATAAATGGATCTCGCACTTTTAACTATCACCACTAACACTGTGCAATCCGCACATATAGCTGTCTAATACAAGCAATTCAACAGGCATTTAGAATTTAATAATTAAAATATACTTTTTCTTCCATAATATTTTTATTTATACAAACACTTCAAAAAATTCTAACTAAAGTATGTAATTATTTTTCTTACTTGTTCAGGTCCAGTGATGAGTGGAGGACAGTTCAGAGCTTTTTTATAATAATGAATGGCAGCCTCTTTTATTCCTTTTAGAATAAGACAAAGTAAAATTTGTTAAGAAAAATTTTTGTTTAACTTAATGTCTAAAATAAAATAAGGCCTAAATTACAATTCATATTTCTAAATGTAACAAACTAAACAATTTTATAGTTTAAAATCCATTTTTAATTTCATGCAAATGAGTTATTTCCTTTAAAAAAGCAATCAGAATAAATCACTTAAATTTTTTTATAACAGCATATTATTTTATTTACTTATTTTAGCATATATTAATGAAAAAGATAAGGGA
Source organism: Araneus ventricosus (assembly GCA_013235015.1). Classification (NCBI taxonomy): domain Eukaryota; kingdom Metazoa; phylum Arthropoda; class Arachnida; order Araneae; family Araneidae; genus Araneus; species Araneus ventricosus. The sequence goes on along the minus strand of BGPR01000572.1, from coordinate 160,132 downwards.
ACAAATTTCATTCTGATATTTTCATGTAATAGTAAAACATATTTTGACTTGAATAAAAGAAAAATATTAGCATGCATTGTTTTACCCAAATGAAAAAGTATACAATCATTAGAAGAATCTAGTTAAAAAGTGTTAAAGAAGAAATGTCCCAATAAAACCTGAATTCAAGGAAATCAAATTGCAAATGCAAAGAATGATTTTATCACAAAAAAATATGCATTTATTTTTTAAATTAAAATAATAATGTACTCAAAAATTCATCTTTAAATCATTAATATTTAGTTCTGATTTTTATAATTTTTTTAAGCTTAAAATATCATAAGAAATACAAACAAAATAATTACCACATTGATGCAAAGCTCTCCCAATATTGTAAAATGTCTCTTGGTTTTCCCCTTTCATTTTTGCATATCTAACCAGAAATTCAAAACCCTAAGAGAGAAACAAATAAAAAAAGATGTTTTTAATTCAGTATATTCAAGAGACAATAAAGAAAACTGTATACATGCAAAATTTCATCACTGAAGAGGTTTTGTACATTTTTCTAAAGTAACAAAGAAATACTGGTATTTCATTAATTAAGCAAACAGAACTTAATGTCCAGTCATAAAAAAATATATAATACATGTTTACACTTTTGAATTTGAACACAGAATAATGTCTGAAAAAAATACATAATTTTCTCTCAGAGTTTGTGCGATTTATTTCATTTATAAAGAAAATGAAAGTTGCATCCTAGAAATATGCAACACAACTTTTAACCATATATTGGCATTAACTACTAAAATTTAAGTCTTCAATGTAACTTTAAAATAAAATTCTTTAACTGAAAAATTGCATCTAATAAGTATATATTACTTAAGGTGTAAAATATCATTTGTTTTTCTTTCTTATGGCTATATATGTGTTAAATGCTAATAAGTTACTAAGTTATTTGTTTTAATCTTATAAATATTACATTTTTATTTGGAATTGCAATTTTACTTATTTTTCAATTATGCTTTGAGCTTCTAAATAATCCTAAATCCAAGTTTGTTTTTTTGTTCGTTTGTTAATAGGTTAGTAATTTATCTTGTTATTTCGTAGCTTATCTAATTATAACTTTAGATTGATGGTATTAAATTTATAAAAGGATAATAACCCATAATAAATGTAAACACAGTAACAATTTTCTACAATTACAATATTATTTAGATAAAATTTATTATGCTTGTTAAAATATGCAGTGCAGCTTAAGAAAAGCATTTAAAATTACTTGTTTTGCAATTACGACTTCTACAAATTTCAGTCGCAACCATAGTTTAAAATTTAATTTTGCTTAAAAAATCCTTGTGGCATAAGTAGAAAATGGCAATTGGATAATATGAATGATTATTCTTTTATTTATTCCTTCCGGTCGTATCTATAACCAAATCTGCCCCTTAATATTATTTTTTCCCCATCCATAACTATTACTAATTTTTTTTTTTTTAATGCAAGTTGAAATAATTCAACTATGTATACCCATATAAGCAAAATCAAAGACACAATTTATTTTCAGACATGGATATTAGTATACAATTCATAAATAAATTTACCTGTATTGTTAAGAAATGCCGTTTAGTTGCAAATTTTTGGCATGCCATATGAATAAAAGTAATACCAACACAGAATACAGCAAATGGATCATTAGGATGCTCTTTCAAAATACACATGTACTCACCTAAAAAAATAATGAGATAGTCTTGCATATTTACACAGATACATAAAAGTGTGAGAAATATAATACGAAGTTTTTATTATATTTTAGGGGTTATCAAATACATCAATATCTTCTAAAATTAGAAAGCTTTACTCAAATTTATGAAATTATTCTAAACTCTTAACAGATTTAATTCTAGACTAGTATTTTTTTCCCCCATAAAAGTATCTAAAGTACCATCAGGTTTTCCTCTCATTTTTATAATTTGAAATGAATTATTCAAGAATAATTTCATATCTGCAGCATTATCAAAGGATGGTATTTAATTCATTCTATTAAATTTAAAAAAAAAAAAAACTTTCCATTTTGAGAGAAAAGTACTTTATATGATGTTGAACATATGAAATCATGAAAATGCCATCTGTGATAGAAACAAATTTTTGAATTGATTAACAGAAAAAAGAAATGAAAGTGAGAAAAGATAATATAATAAGGTGGAAATAATGGCAAACTGAAGTATGTGTACTTAGTTTAAAAACTAAAATACAAATAATCTTGTCCTTTATATTTGTAGTGAAATAAAAGTATAAAGAAAAGAATTAGGCAATTAATTTGAAATTTCCAGAAGTACCTTAGGATTAAGGAAACTCACAAATGTTAACAGATATTCGGGTAGCAAACTTGCATATTCAGAGCATTAAGAAGCCAACAGAAAAACCACATAACACCAGGACTATAACACATAACCTTGAACTTGAATTAAAAGAGTTATGGGATTTGAAGCAACAAAGGCTGTTATCCCCACACATAACCTTAACACTAGGAATTGATGTGTCAATATTGTAAGATCCTGTCGTAGGTTTTCTTTTGATGTGAGGGAGAGAGACAATAAGACTAAAGATGCTTTAATCCCAGTTATTTATTTAGATTTCTATGGGACACATGGACAATGAAGACATAAAATGACGAAAGGTTATATACATGATGATAAGAAATACAGATTGCTTACATGCTCAGTTACATCCGAGCTGTTCCTCAAATATCAAACTATATTGATATTCTAAAATGATATCTTACTGGTAAACTCTAACCAGCCACTCACTAAGACCTTGGTCCGTGTGAACAGAACTTCCCGTTCTTACATGCATCTACACTTGCTGACTGCCAAAACTCATCCCTCTGAACATGGTGTCTTCCGCTCCGAGAAGGAATAGGGTTAGCAGAATTTGGCGGTGTAAGATTGCCAAAACTTAGCATTCCTTACAAATATCATATCTTAACTATATACTATTAATGTTGTAATTAAATTTACTGACATTATAAGCATTTTGATGTTATTAAGTACTCTGATGTTATTTCTACAAATGAATATAGAAGAACCTGAAAACAATATATTCCAAATTAAAATGACGCTCTAAGAAATATTACCAAAATTTCCATGATTTCACACATATAGATTTGTGATTAAAAATTTAAGAAATCTTGATGCAGAGGAACATGTATTCATTTTCATTGCAATATATTTGCACAGAAAGTTTTACTAACTCAAGTTTCCAGTTATGGAGTATCACTTATAATAACAGCATTATGAAAAGCAATTCATGTGAACATAAACTTGAACTAATTAGGGCCTTCATGTTTTCTACATACTTCTAAGATACATGAAACGTCATGACAACATAAAAGCATTTTCAATGGTCAGTTTCTTTTCACAGAATGCAAAATTTAATTAATTTCAGCAAAAAAAAATAAATAAAAATGTGTTATTACACATAACCTTAAAACATTATTTAAAAATATTCACTGAAATCATAATAGATATACAGGCACAGTTTTAGTTAACCTACAACTCTGAACTAAAATAATCTCTCAGGGCCTCAATAGATGTTGCTACAATTACATGCAGTAAGAGAGGATATAAAATGAAATCGTGTAACATCACTTGCATCCTTTTTCAATATATATTCCAAATTGTCATCTTGAACTGAAGATCATATTCTTATTGTTCAAATTTGTATTTATGTAGTGAAAATGCAATACTATTCCTAAAGCAAATGCAATAATACTATTCATAAAAAATTACCTAAACCTTCTAGAGCAATGGCAAATCTTAATATAAATAAAAGTCAGGTGTGGGTTTGTGGCTATGTTCCACATCTCCTCTTAAAACAATGGACTATTTTCAACCAAATTTTGCACATTTATTATTCAAGACAAGGGAAAGACACTTATGAACTTTTCAAAGTCCAAAAGTTAATTAAACAGTCGGTTAATTAGAAATGAACCAAAACCGTTTTTCCGCTGTAACTTCGGAACAAATTGTCCGACTAAAAATATTTTTATACCATCTTAAAGTTCAAAATTTTAACTTTTTAATGATGCCACTTTTATATCTATGACATTTTCCCTTCAAATTTTTATTAATTTTTTAAAGTATAATAATTGTTAATTACGTGCAGATGATTTTGAAATAATGCTAATTTACAGCTACTTCATTGCTAGGCAACGGTTAGACTTTGAACTAATTTACCTTTATTTCTGAAATTTTTGCTTATTTTTATAAATATGTTTTATATAAGAGAGTCAATTGTCAACTTTTAAAAGCCTCAAATCTTATTAAAATTGCAGTTAATTGGGAATTAAGCAAAGATTTTGGCATTTTCCATGATATCTTTCGAAAATATGTATTATGTCACAAAAATTATTTTTACACATAATAAAAGTTTAAAAAATTAACTTTTCATGACACAACTTTCATTTCCATTCAATTAGTTGCTCTCATTTTAATAATTTTTCACAAATTAAATTGTGTATAAAATTTACAATTTATAACACTTTTTTTTTATTGGTGAAGAACAAGAATAGATGAGAACTGTTGCTAGATCACATTAAAAGAATTTTGGATGAAAACGAATTTTTTTTTTTTTTTAAATTCATATTTATTCTAACCCTTCTTCTCAATGAAAAATTTACTATGTAATTGTCCCAAAACATCCATTAAAATCTTTCTTATACTGCACGATTTATGAACAAAATTTGAAGTACCTATGCAATAAATACTATTAACTTATGGAGAAAATTACCTATCGGCGGTTTTTACAAATCGTCTGGTTCAACTGATATTCTCATTTTAATTAAAAAACATTTCAGGCAATAAAAGAATTTTGGGTATTGTAATTTTCTATACAAAAGTAGTTTTTTACATCAAAAATATTAGACCTGAAAGTATTTTAATCCTGAGCAACGCCGGGCATAACAGCTAGTGATTTATAAAATATTTTGAAAGTTTTGTTTGTATTCAAGATGATTTCATGGAAAAGATTTTTTGACTAGGTTGCAATATTGTGTTACCTCAGAAAGTTCTCACTTTGAAAACATTATCCATTAAATTTCTCTTTTCGTGTTCTTTTCAATAATAAAAAAAAAGCTTGTAATAGAATGACTCAAAAGTTATTTCAGTTCAAAGTTGTAGGTTGATTAAAACTCACCCTACATTTCTAAGTATACAATTAATGCATAGCAATAGTTATACTAATAAAACTCACCTAGTGCATGTTTGTATGTACCGGAGATCATTGCATTGTGTCCATTTAAATATCCTAATGCCAAATGATCTTGATGCTAAAAAATATGATATGTGTGATTGATGAAAAAAATATGCAACAATTAATAATTGAATGTGCAATCATTAACTAAAAAGCAATGCCAATAAACAAATGTTGGGAAAAGAGAACAGAAGAACACTGTGCTGCACTATAAAAATATATTATGAAAATAAACTTACAATGAAATAATTTTAATAGCATTTTCCATTCATGTAAAGCAATGGTTTCTCCTTCTAATTATTATTATTTACACAAAGGCTGAGAAATATTACCTTTTCAATTCTTTAAAAATAAACATATTAGAAATTTAAAAGTACTTTATTTAAAACTATTTTCAATAGTGTGAAAAATTTATTTGTTCATAAATTTACAATTCAAAAGCTACATCTCAGAAAAATATAAAATCTGATTTGTCATTTAATTCAAAGTCAATTTCATAAAAGATAAATTATGTTCATCATTTTCCTGACTCAAACATTTTTGGATTTTGATTGCAACAGTTAATAAAACACTATCGACATCATTTATTTGTTAATAGCCAAGAATTATTTTTCCAAAAGTTTTAGAAATATCTGGATTTCACAGACGAGAAAGTTAAATTTCAATGTCCACGAGTCAGAGGGATGAGCAATTCCACGACGTCTTAAATGGCAATATTTCACTCTTTGAATTTTCAGTATGAAATTTTTTAATTACCCATAACAGCAAATATAGATGTAAACAACACAAAATATTTTATTATTAGTGCTCACCTTCATCATTAGACGAATGCAAAAACGATTATGTCGATTTTCCTGGCTACATGTTACGATGAGACAAAACAAATTCCATGCTTTGTTGCTGTGTAAATACTAAAACAAAATGGAAAAGGTTTATGGTGTATGGCCTTCTAGCCTTCAAAAATGCACAGAAAAATTTTAATCATTTGACTTTGAATAAAATAAAATTGTATTACTTTTAAAACAAGATCTCTGACTAGCAGATATGTATACTGATGGCTTCCATTATAATAACAACTGAGTAGAGCTTGAAATTCCAAATCCTGAAAAAACATTTTATGAAATTCTTCTATTTTATATTCATATGAAATTTCAAGTAATTTAGACATAAATCAGATAATTTATAAATTAAAGATGAAATTATAAAAATAGTTTTGATAACAAATATATCAAATCTAAAATGTCAGAATAGTATCAGAAAATGACTGCAATGACAATGATCAGGGTGGCCATCATTTTTGCTGTTTCAGTTTCCCTGACTTTTCCCTGACATTTCCAGGTTTTATAAAAAAATTCCCTGACTTTTTTCGGAGGTAGCCCATCAACCACAGAAAAAAATCACCTGCACATTGGCCATACTAAGTATTCATTCAAGTCAGTATGGTTTGAATAAAAAAGCAAAATATTTGAAAAAACAACATTTATTTAAAACTTTTAAACAATAAACCATAAAATAACTAATACATCTTTACAATGAACAATTCTACTGTACCGAATTTTCCAGGTTTTTCTGATTAAAAATATAAACTTAAAAATTCTTTACAACGATCAAAATCTCAATAAAAATATACGTTGCAAAATAAAACATAAAAAGGCAGAGGAAAAAAATGTAAGAAAACGATTTTTTACTGATGTTTATGAATTAAAATACAGAAGCATAATATTCTGTCACATGAATGGAATCGAATAGTTTGCAAAAAAAAAGCAACTTTTTATTCCAACCAACTTCCTTCAATACAGCTCAAAATGGACAATATATAAAGAGAAATAAATAAAATAAAACATCAAAGAGAAAAAATAAAATTCACAAAAATGGGGATTTAAAATTAAATAAATAAAAATCTAATTTGAATTTTTTTTAAAAAATTACTGTGGCGTTAGCTTCCCTCTTGTGCTAATCCATCACTTCGCTAAATTTGATCTCATATGTCAAAGATCTGGGAGTGCGTAGAGAACGAAAAAAAAGAAACCCCAAACATGCATACATAATACTAAAAAAATTGTTCTTTTATATGTATGGGCAAACGGCTGTCCCATACTTTGAAGATCCCATAATTTCTCAAAATGATCAGTGATCATAAAGTTTCCCAACACTCAGAGAAAAAAAACATACACAAAATAAACAAACAAAAAAAAATGCTGAAAGAAAATATTAGCACTAATTTCAAATACTTCATAATTCAATGAAAAGATCTCCAGAAATGAAAAAACAAACTAATTTTGGTATAACTCCTATTTGATATTAAATCATCATAAAAGCAGGCAGTAATGTGGATGCTAACTTGTAGACAGATAAAGAGAAATTTACGATCTCGTAAGCTATTTGAATCCCTTGGACATATAGCCACATCCCGGTTCTTCTTCCATATCTGAATGTGATTATACTATAGATTTTCATCTCAAGAAGTATCATCTAATTTAACTACCAAAAGGAACGCGATTCTGTTCATATAGTCCAGTCAACGAAGGTCCAAAATGGGGGTGAAAAAACATTAATTCATATAGTTTTGAAAACTGGTACATATGTTCGTGAGGGGCTTATTATGAACATACTAAAAATCCCCGTTCCTGGAGGGAGAGTTCGCGGCGCCCTCTTGGATTTCATCCCTCCTTTTTTAGTTTTTCCTGAATATCTCGAAAAATATTCAGTTTTCAAATTACAATTGATTAAACAAATTAAAAAGCATAAAATTCCCTACAAACTATACTTTTATTTTTCTTCCAGCTTTAATAGTTTCCCAGATAATGGGTCTCAATAGTTGCCGCCATCTTTGATTTCATCTCCCTTTTTTAGTTTCACTTGAATATCTCAAAATCTATTCAATTTTCAAATTACCTGTAATCAGCAAATTAAAGAGCGTAAAAGTCCCTACAAACATATGCTTTTATTTTTGTTTTAGCTTTAATAGTTTCCGAGATAATGGATTTAAAAATTTGCCGTCATCTTGGATTTTATCCCCCTTTTTTTAGTTTTTTTTTTTTAATATCTCGAAAACTATTTGATTTTCAAATTATATTAAATACAACAAATTAATGATCGTAAAATTCCCAACCAATACATGCTTTTATTTATTTTCTAGCTTTAATAGTTTCAGTGATATTTAAGAAAAACTAAAAAGGGGGGATAAAATCCAAGATGGTTGCAAATTTTGAAATCCATTATCTCGGAAACTATTAAAGCTAAAACAAAAAATAAAAGCATGCGTTTGTAGGAAATTTTGCGCTCTTTAATTTGCTGACTACATGTTATTTGAAAACTGAATAAATTTCGAGATATTCAAGAGAAGCTAAAAAAGGGGATGAAATCCAAGATGGCACACTTTTGAGACTCATTATCTGCGAAACTATTAAAGCTGGCAGAAAAATAAAAGTATATATTCGAAAGGAATTTCACGCTTTTTAATTCGTTGAATCAATTAAGATTTGAAAATTGAATACTTTTGGAGTTATTCAGAAAAACTAAAAAAGGGGGAATGAAATCCAAGATGGCGGCAACATTTGAGACCCAATATCTGGAAAACAATTAAAGCTGGATGAAAAATATAAGCATGTATTTGTAGGGAATTTTACGCTCTTTAATTTGCTAAATCAATTATAATTTGAAATCTCAATAGTTTTCGAGATACTCTGGAAAAACTAAAAAAGGGGATGAAATCCAAGATGGCGCCGTGAGCTTACCCCCCAGGACCGGGGGCTTTTAGTATGTTTATCAGAGGCTCCTAACGAACATGGGTACCAATTTTCAAAACTATATGATTTAATGTTTTTTTTTTCAAACCCTTCGTTGACTGGACTAATAGCCGAAATTTCGGTCCCTCGGAAATTTAAATGTAAACACCTATGAACACGAATGGCATTCGTTTTTGACTGTCAGTAAATGACTGATTTTCATTGGTTGCCAACTGTGTTTCATTCTATTTATAAAAAAAGATCAGCGAATTGTCGCCTGCAATAAGAATTATCAAAATAAAAAAAATTCCAGGTTTAGAATAAATTTCCCTGACTTTTCCCTGTTTTTTCCCGGTCTCCCGAAATTCCCTGACTATTCCCGGTTTTCCGGTCGGGTGGCCACCCTGATGATTAGTATATCTGAATTATATATTTATATAATACAAATTTATTTTCTCCCAATTGCACACTAAATTTGCCACAAGAATGAGAATAATAAGAGATTTCAAGAAAAATGTTTTAAAAATTATTTTAAAAACAAATAGTAAAAATTTGATTGTATTAAAGGGAATAAATGAGATTTAACATTTTGAAAACTTTACCATTAAAAACATGATTCTCATCATACAACTTTTGAATTTGGTGTCCAAAGTTACAATTTGTAGGCATTATTTTTATCTCACATTGTGCTAGATATCTTGAAGATAATTAACAATTTATTTGTATAAATAATGATTTAATATCTCACTATCAATCAACTATTCTCTACACCATTTAACTTGAATGATAATTAAGTCAGGGTTAAAATAAAACATCAAAACACTGCTAGTAGTAGTATGGATATCGTCATAATAATATATATATATATAGTTTTAAAAAATGAATAAAAAATAACTTCAGAAAGAAACCTCTTTCTTCATATATTGTGTGTCTGAAGATGAGGAACTGGGTGATTACTCTAGGTGAGAACACTTTCCTGGGTCTGATATTTTTAAAACAGTAGAAAGGAAAGCTTCTTTCATGATATTTATATTCACAGATAATTTTTCAAATATTTCAAAGCAACAATTCACATGAATCATTTGGGGATAACACAACCCTTTTCTAAGTATTACAAAAATGCATGATTTTTAGAAAATATTTTTTGAGTCACACTCTTCCTTTTTAAATTCTAATTCGGCCTTTCTCTCTACTTTAATGTAAGAAAGTTTTACATATCTAAAAGAATCATAGATAGAAAATATCTGAAAAACTTAGTTGCTGTGTTCCCACTACATTCTGGCCAATAATATGGCTTTATATATATACTAACTGTTACCCGTGACTTCGTGCGCGAAGAATTTGAATTATTCTTTTTTTTTTAATTCACAAATGTAAATGTTTTGTTGCATTTTGAAAGGGGAAAGTTCCGACGGTTGATAATACTTAATTGGATAGCTGACAGGAGTGTACTGTACATGTATGCTGATATAGTTATGTAAATTGTTTGTCTACGCTAATATACATTTGCATACCACGTTATTTGCACGGATGTAGAGGTTGTGTGGGCTAGACACATGTGAACACGCCACACACAGTTGCCCCTACGAAAAATCTGGTTTTTCCAAATGTACGCCTGCCACTTTCAGTGTCTGGCCCCGAGTCTGGTAAATGATATTTTTAAAGGGATTTGTTACCTTTTGAACTGAGATGATAAATCCTTCGGTATTATCGGAAGGCGTGGAATTAAAACACTCTCTCTTCTCCCTATATCAGTCATAACAGAAGCTTTCATGACGTTTGGACCTAGGTGTGTAATTTGTAACCGTGTGCCATTGTGCAGTCTCGGTATATAGAGGTTACGTATTAGTAGTACTGGCACACCGACTTTCAATCTCGGATTGTCGGAAGGTGCCCCTGACAATTCTAGGGATACTGAAGAGCTCTACAGAATATGATGTTCCTTGTTAATGCCCATTACCGTACCTACAGATGGATATTCTGTAATATTCTTACTGTGAAAATTAAACAAAACATCGAGAGAATAATTCACTAACGTCATTGGATCACTGTGTAACCGTATTAAAAGCTGTAAATGCTACGACAACAGGAAACCGGAAGTGTAAAGTTTCCTTTGTTGTTTATGGTCAAAGAAAGCAATATTTTCTTATATTAACTTTAACACTGGCAAAAGCCCGCACGCGAAACAGTAATTTGGCTTGAATTTATTTCTTTAAGAATATAAAGTATTGTTAGAGATTACGTTACAAAAATATTTTTAACCTTAATAACAATCAGAGAAAACATTTCATCGCAATGGAATTAATAGCATTAAAATTATCATTTTCTGGTCTTTAAAATGACATAAAAATAATTGTTGTCTAATAAAGATTTCAGAAGTTATTGGCAAAAAACGTCTAAGCATTAGGCTTAAAAGCAGCTAATTTTCGTTATTTAATTTAATCTTAAGAACTAATTAACTCTGAAAGTTGAAAATAGCACCTTTGACCCAGAAATATGCTCTAGAATGTCGTGTGTAAATTTCATGTCGTTACCGTTCACCGAGTTCTTGTGACCGACCGACAGACAAATACATGTCATTTCTGTCTTATTTTATAGATATTTAAAAAGATAAGCAAAATTTTCAGAAATAAAGGTAAATTGTATATTAGTTCAAAGTCTAACTGTTGCCTAGCAACGGAGTAGCTATAAATTTGCATTATTTCCAAATCGGCTGCACGTAATTAAAGTTATTGAACTTTAAAAAATTAATAAAAATTGAAGAAAAGATGTCACAGAAAATATTTTTATCATTGAAAAGGTAAAATTTTGAACTTTAAGATGGTATAAAAATAATTTTTATCGGACAATTTGTTCCGAAGTTAGAGCAGAAAAAAGGATCACATGATAGTTGACTTTGAAAATAATTTATTCCACATGTTTTCGCATTCCTGAAGGATCACATGACAGTTGATTGAAAAATAAAATAATCTTCATCACGAATCGCGGAGTCAATGGGCTTTCTTTGTTAATTATTTAATTTTTATCTGCAGTCAAAAACAATAAATTTAACGCGATTTCACCTACCCTATGTCCGTTCCTGGGTTTCAAGCTACAACTCTGCCAATTTTCATCCAAATGGGTTTGGTAGTTTTGCCATGAAAGTGTAACAAACAGACAGACACACTTTCGCATTTATTATATTATTAAGGATATATATATACATATTACAATTTTTTTTAGGTTTTGTTATTTTATCTCATTCATATTGTCCACTTTTGTAACTATATAAAGCAATCTAAAATCCTGCTTGAATTGGGAGAAAGCTGAAACCTTTGCATCAAATACATACATTGAAAAGGAGATTTCTGCTTGTAAACACATCAATCCAATCCTCCAGAAAATTTAATATATTATTACCATTTTTCATGTGCTTTATGATATTCATGTTAAAATAATAAATAATCAAAAAAAAATGTTAAGAAGTTTTTAGTGTCAATTCTTGTTGATACGAAATACATTTTTGTTTTCTATTGATATATCCTATATATATATTCTTTGATATTTACTTTCTGGACATCTCAAATGCTAGAAAAATTGATAACCATTGAAAAAAAAATACTGATGCATTTATTTAATTCCTAGATGGAAGCACATTTTTGCTAACATCACTCACTTTAAACTTGTTTCTTGCATATTGTCAAACAACATAAATAAATATATGTTAGTTAAAAAATAACAAGAATAGCCATGGTTGTGAATGTATTTTTACACAAAATACTGTTAGACAAAAAGCTGCCTTAAATTCCTAGTTAGTATTTGTCATTTACTCTATTGTGAATCCTGGGTTTAAGTATAATAATTACATAATCAACAATTATTTACTTAACTCCCCAAATAGCCAAACAAACTTCTTCCATTCTTGATATTTTTATTCCAAAGCTAAATTTTCATATTTGTTAACATGTTTTCTTAAAGTTACATGGGTAAAACAATAGATTGCAAACAATCATTTATCAACTTTAAAACATCACTTTTAAGAATTGAAAATAATTAGATAATTATCTGCTTGGAAAGTTAAAACAGAAATGAAAAATTGGAAGTGTGATTTAATTGCAGAGAAGGAAAGGGGGGGATCTTACTTTAGCATAAGTTGGATTTTTCATGAAAGTTGCTGAAGACAAACACGCCAGTGATAAATTTTGCAACTCTTCATAACGCTTTCGCTCCATAAGTAGAATACACACCTAAAGATAACAACTGCATTAAAACTGATACAAAGAAAATCATATGGATGTAAAAACAATATGAAATATATCCGATTTTATAAAATTGTATAGCTTTAACCATACATATATTTTCTAGATCATAAACTTTCTGGGACTCACTTTTTTAAAAATGCTCTGCATTTCAGTAACAGGAATAGTTTGACCAATAAATTGAGGAGTAGGCTTTTTATCTGCGAGAGAATAGGTGAAAAAAAGATAATTCTATCATACACTGTAACAATAAAAATAAGTGAAAAATGGAAAAGAGTATGATTTAAAATAAATACTGGTATAAGAATTGGATAATGCTCATTTAATTTCAGGTTGCTTTCTAAATAGGGTCATTCAAATGAGTGTTCCTTTTGATAAGCATATTCTTAGAACAAGGAATTTATAAACTCTTTTTTATTCATAGATGGGATATAACTTTTAAATATTTTTTATAACATTTACAGAAAATAATATATAGGTCAAGAAAGGATGGGAAACATTACTGAGGAAGTAATTGCATTGTATTGTGGCAATGATCAAGTAAATTTCTTAAAACTAATTCATTTTTTCTTCAAAATCTTAGTAAACTGATTGTTATGATTTATAATTGGACATGGTTAAGAAATCAGGAATTAACTACCATTTCATGGATTTCAATCTCTTTATTGTAAATTGTGCCAAAATATGTGCAGTTTGCTATGCAAAATAGAATCAACGTTATACCATAATGAGATTACTTAGAATACAATAATCAATTTTGGAAAAGTGCAAGACTATAATTTTTTTCCCCCTGCAATGTTTCCAAAAACAGATGTATCTCAAAGTGTGGAGTTGATTCTTCAAGGTTGTCTTACAATTTTTTGGATGCAGTTTACACAAATGCAAGTTCTGCAAGACAACCTTGATATAATATATATCTGAAAGCAAAGAAGGGAACAGTTTATTTTCTTCACTAAAAATAACAAAGAAAATAAAGCATTCAACTAATAATTATGGATTTTTTTTAAGCTTTTATTAGCTTACATTATTATCTGTCTGTTAAACTATCCTTTACTAAACATTCAAATAAAAATTGCCAACTTTGTTGAAATCATGCTTGGACATGGCACAAACAATTCTCCAAAAATAATAAACTCTGCAAAGTTTGAATGACTAGCAACCATAATACTGCCATTGAATATATCACCAAACAACCAGAAATTCATTCTTTATTATTTCAAAAACCTTGAAAAGCCCCACACATTTGAATCCCAATAAAATATCAGATTTTAGACTAGATATCTTTGCACAAAAAATGTAATAGAAGACAAATTATTAAGATAAGAAAGATAAATTACAACAAAAATAAAAGAAAATGAGACAAAGAATATTTAGATAGGTATGTGAAACTTACTTTGAATTTTTAAATCCCTCAAGGCTTCAATTCTTCTTTTACATGTCTGATTTGTAATAACAGCTGTAAAATAAGAAAATTAAATTAAACTAGTATTTGATTTTAATATATTTCATTTGATTCTTATTGAAATAGTAAGCGTACCAATGAGTAGTTATATTTTCAATGCATAACATTCACAGTTAACATCTTTGAAAACAAATAAAACCATAAAAAGGAATTAATACATAATTTTTAAAAAAAAATTATCCTGAATTACTGAAAATTCTTGCATAAGTTTTCTTTCCACTAATTAATAACAGCCAAAAGAAAAAATTTTTAAATTTGCAACTATAAACTCCTTAATTGTACATATTTTTATTTCTCCTCCCATGAACTTAGTTTTAATTCTGTAGTTATAAGATAAAATATTTATAGAAAATCACATAAATTATTACAAATAAAAATTTATTTAACCAACCACTGAATTCTTCTTCTGTTTCCAGATGATAGCAATGGCTGTATTGGAGTAGAGTGGCAGCAGCAATATATTGATCCCAACATCCCTCAGCTTCCAGCAATTTACACCGCTGATATAAAGCATCAATACCCTTAAGAAAAAAGAAGGAAATATAATAATAATCAGACTAATATTTATTAAAAATTTCATATTTGGTCCTGCTTTAAAAAGTACTTTAATTTTTTTTTTTTTAGTTGAGAAAAATAATTATATAATTAAATATAATATTTCCATTGATGATTATAAACTGGAAATTGATAGTAATTTCAGGGATGAGATTGGAAAAAAACCCAAAAAGCTGAAAATACACCGAATTTAATGTTTACGCTCGTTCGGGATTTCCCTTGCTGATGACGCGTCCCAGACGTTGGTGTTTAGTTCCTTTTTATTGTTTTGATTTTTCTTTTATAACATGTTTTTAATGTTTTCTTTTATTAATATATATATATATATATGTTTGTATGTGGGTAATTGTTTAATTACATGCAGGACTAAAATCAGCAAATCAAAAAAATAAAGGACACTTAAAAATTACATATGCCAAAAAAGGAATACCCAATTAACAATGAAATACTATTCATACTTACAACTGTTATTTAGTCAACTAATTTGCAGATAGAATAATATTAAAAAATGAAAAAAAACATACTTTTAAAAATAAGATTTTAACTGTAAATGAAATTTTAAATTTATGACAGTAAGCAATTAGTTACATTCTACTTGGTTTTCAACAAATTTTTCACTTTAAAATCCAGATTATTTTGAAGGGGAAAAAAAAGAATTTTCATTCACATGGGTCTTTCTTCTTAGCATTTCTTGCAAAAGGAGGCGTGGAAATCTCTTAATTTTTTTCAGAACACGGATTCCAAGATCATTGTAAGAAAAAAAAAGGGAAAAGAGGATTTTTTTTTGGGGGGGGGGGGAGAAAAAGCGGAAATTTTTCATTTCAAGAAAATAAAAAAAGCGGAAATCCGTCAAAAAGTGGAAAAATCTCATCCCTGTAATTTACAGAAATTTATTAATGCTTTTTAATTCATGACAAAAATACATATTTTTTTAAGTTAAAATATTATTTCTTTCATCAAATTATTGTTCAAGTTATTAAAATGCAACTATATTAAAAAAATTCTTTATAACTATTTAAATTATGAAAAGAGAATGAAATTTCTGCTATAAATCAATCACAGGAATAGTAAGCAATACACTGAAAAATAGAACAAGGTTATTATCTTCCATATATATTTTATCAAAAAATACAAAGTTTTCTTTTTATAAAAAATAAATAAATAAAACAAATCTCATTAGCAGCTATTTAAAACAAAAATAGTTAATATTATAAACAGAAATGAAACAATGCAATGTCATGAAACCAAATTTAAACATTTTCAATGAAAGGTTTGCCTGCTAATTATTTTAAAGAAATAAAACAATTTTGGGATTTTGCATTGTGTCTTAAATATATATTATCTTTAAATTATAATGAGGTATGCAAAATATTAAAACAAAAATATCTTCTTACAAAGTAAAGTAGAGACCAATTATTAATTATTACTAATTATAAACTGCAGATTTTCAACCATGTAAAGCTAAATTATGACAAAATTAGCATTATATTAAAAGAGAGAATTATAAAAGAAAAGCATTTACATAAGATTCGATAATAAATTACAATAACGGTAACAGAGTTTTGCTTAGAGAGTACCATGATGCAAAGCATCAATGCATCTCCACAATATTTTAAACATATGTCATACAATTCCTTTAAATTTATTAAAACTCTGAAGAAGTAAATACATGTAATAATGATTTTTTTTTGGGGGGGGGGATTTATATTTTAAAAATTAAAGGATATTTTTAGAAAAAACACATTCGTTTTAATAATAAAAAAAATTATATATTTACGAACCACAACTACTCCTTCTTCACCATCTTCATAATCTGATAAAAAAAAAATTAAAAATGAACAAAATAAAAGCACTTTTATAATATTTATTACACAGAGAAAGTAAAAAGTAGTTCAATATAATAAGTATAATATTTTTATTTTAAATCTGTTTGCAAGGTGATTATAAAAATATATCAATTTGGTTATTCAAAATATTTAACTTCCAAACTTGATGTAGCAAATCGTTCACCCTGATATATCAATAATTTGGAGTTCTAAAAACAACACAGTTTGATTATGGGGGAAAAAAATCTTTATTTAAAAGGTACTGTGAAATGAAATCTGGTTGTATAAAAAAATTAATCAGTTAAAAAACTTTTAATATTTTATTGAGCTCATATATGAAAAACATTTAGATGGTTCAACAATCAACAGAGGTACAAAAAGTTAATTTTCATGACTTTTATATTTACTTAACTTATTCATTTAAACTGTAACACTGTAATATTTGGAAGGTCTTAAATATTTTATCTCTCAATCATATATTTACAGCTTTATTATTCAATATTATACATCTAGTTATCATATGACTGTAATCATAATTTGAATGGAATAAAATTCAACTAATATTGATTATCTACTCTATTATCATATCTCAATCTATTATCATTTCACTACAAAGAATGATAAGCAAAAGATTAAGCAATGCTAAAATGGTTTTATTATTAAAATTAATATTTTCACAATATAATATTTGACAACATAATTGATGTGGAAGTGTGAAAAAATTGAAAAAAAAAAAAAAATTTCATTTTATTAGAATATTTAAACAAACAAAAGTTATATACAAGCCTCAAAATAAAATGAATGCATACCCTGCCTCAATATATTTGTAGCTTCTTCAATTTTTCCCATCTGCAAGTAGATTTTGGATAATGCAAGACGAGCATCTTGATATGCTGGAGCCATTTCAATAACTTTTAGATAAGCTTGAATAGCTTCAGGAATATTTAACAGTCCATACCAACAATCGGCATATTTCATCCAAACAGCAGGCTGAAATAATGCATTTTTTAGGAAATGAAAAACAATGCCTAGTTGTAAAAAGTGTTTGTACAATGTAACTAAGACACATATATCATTAATTTATTTCTTTGAATACATAAAAATGTATTAAGTATTACAAGTAAATGCATATTGCTTTTACTAAATTACTGTAATGACATAAAACATTAAAGAATGAAAGTGCAATAGAGGAGGAAAAAAGGTGGGAAAACTTCTAAGTTCAATTTTAGACGAGAGCGACCTTCTTGACTGCAAGTTGAAATTCCCATGGAATTGTGGTAATGCTTTGGATGTTACGTCTCTCCTTTTATATTTATAGGTGAAATTGCTATTGTGAAGTATTTGTTTAAATCTATGTCCTTTAATAAAAAGAATTATTTTTCTCCTTTTTAATCAGCTCCAACTCTTTTGTAACAAATCACTGAAACCATGAAAAATTTCTTGAAATGATATTGAAACAATAATTATGTGAAATAAAAAAAAATGCAATTTTTTACATTTCATGATTTTTTTTAATGAAAATAAGCCATGCAACTGAATTAAAATACTGAAATAATATATGCACTATCTAACAGAGTGTGTTGATACATACATATTTGAATAATACAAAATAATACAATACCATTTATTCTGCACAATTATATAAACATGTGATAACTTTTGACAAACAGAAACATTTACCATCTGCAAGAATAACAGCTAAGGATTCATTTGAAATCACCTATTCATGTTTTCTTAGAGGTATCTTAATTCATATGATATACATTTTTAAAAAGTATCACAATATCACTGAAAATTTTAAAAGAACTAAACGAAAACTAATTCCATATGCATCAGCGAAATATTGATGTGTTAACATACGATGCATTTTTGCAAATTTTTATCTTGCATCTTCTAATAAAATTAATACTAATTCTTCTTACATTGGACCTCAATTCAAAGTAACAGTTCTTTCCTTTACTCATCCAAGAGACCGAATAACCTTTTTCTGTTTTAATGTTCAGTTTCAAAGTAGATAATTCATATTTAATTGTAAATTTTCAGATAAATTTATGGTAAAAAAATACTCTTCAAATAACATGTTCCTTTACAGCCAAAATGAGTTATTATTACAACCAGTTACTGACTTTAAAAACTAATTCGTCATATCCAAGTTTTTAGATCAAATTAAATCATCCTTGGAAGGGTAACAAATAAGAAAAAAGGGTAACTTTCTTGTCAATTTCTCTTTCATTAAAGATAGTAATTTATATTGAGTCAAAGAAAAATACTTCATGTTAGAACAAAGAATAAACTCTTAAATACCAGATCATAAGTAGGTGTTGAAATCAATGCAAACAGTAGAGGTTTAGCTGTTTCATACTGGTGAACTTCCATTAAAGCTTCTGCTACATCAAGAAATAGATCCCCCATTTCTTCTGGATTTTCTTGCTTCAGAGAATCTATTAATGGCTAGAAAAGGAAATTTAAATATATATTAACAAAAATTTGCTTTAAAGACCAAATGGTAAGAAATTGCCACTTAATGCTTACAATCATAATTACTTATCTATGTTGCAATGTTTCAAAAGTTAATATTTAGTCAGTTTACAGGAAAATTTTGTAGCTAACAATTCTAGTAATTTCAATAACTTAACTGTTAACATATAATGGAAAATAAAATATAACAATGCTAACATTGATTTCTTAATAGTATTTCTATTTTAGTTTATGACTTTCTGCTTTTGCAAAATTCACCATTTTTAAAATGCTATAATGAAATTGGAAGCATGCAGGGGAAATGGTAAATTAGTTTAATAGAGGCTAATTTCTTTTCAAGATGTGACAAGTAAATCTAAACTATAAAGTTATAATTTGTAGATATATTAATTCACTTGGCTTCTACAAAAATGTAGTATGATTTCCAAGAGACCAGAAGTTTTGTTTTTAATACACACTTGTACAAAAATTCAAAAAAATTCTTCAAATACAAATCAAATTTAATTTGGAGCAATATATGATTTCACAGAAACTATACATAACAATGATGCATTGGATTTTTTCACACAGAAATTGTTGCAATGATAATGTTGAAACAAATGTGATACTCTGCCATAATCATTTTAATTTAGTGATTTTTAGATTACTTATCCTAATGCCGCACAGTAAATAAAATAAGAATTATTAAGACAATCGTAACTGCAGTTCTAATGTCTTACTCTTATCTAGGAATGTTTTTTCTTATTTCATGGTATGCTTAGACTTAAAAATCAAACATATTCTTTACAAGATAGTGAGAAATCTTCTAATTTTGTGGGGTTAAATCATAGCATCTTGCATAAATATTAATAAAAATTTTTAATAAAAGCATTAGTTTTTATTAAAGTATTGTATTTCTAAAACTTTTATTTCACAAATTCTATATGTAAAAGACACAATTTGTAAAAAAAAATATTTTTTTAAATTTCAAATCTACTTTTAAATCATGAAACGTAAGTTCTTAAAATTATTCTTGAGCAAATGAATTACAAATTTAGCAGAAATACCACAAGATTAAAAATAAATAAATAAATAAACATAAAATATTAGTTGCATGCATGAAATTGTTGAAAATCAAATTTCATAGTTGAATTACTATAATACATATATGTTCAATTTATTGAACTGCTGACAAAACATGGATGCTGTCCAGTAAAAATTTTGTCTAATTAATTTTGCCTTCGTCTAATCATTAGAAAAAAAGAAAAGGCCACTGACGAAGGAAAAAAAAAAAGAGTATAATATTTATAAAATAAAACAAACCTGCCAAAGTGTTCATCTTTGTGAATATTACTGCATAGTCCAGTGTGGATAAATTACATGATGCCCAGTAAAAAAACAATAACATGAAGATTCCCCCCCCCCTTTTTTTTTATTACTTTATGTGAACTTTTCAGTATGAACTACATGGGGTTCTTATAACCCTTTAAGACTGGACATATTTTCATCTTTAAATTTAATTCTTTTTAGTTTATAGGTAGTCTTGGATCCTACTGGTACTGTAAAAAATAATTTTAAAAATTTAGCATGTCCCTCAAACTCAGGAGCGCACCCGTACAATCGTGCGGGTTAGGCTTTTTCTTTGTCAATGTGAACCCATACGATCATGAGAGTTAGGCATTATCTATGTAAGCTTCACCTAATTTATATTTTCATGGTTTAGTTTTCATTCAATATTAATTACTCAAAGAAACAAATATTTAAGCATCGCAATAAGCAATTTATAATTCATAAGGAAAAAGATACTTGTAAATATGGAAATTACAATTTTAATGACTAAATTTTTTTTTTTAAATGAAAATATTTGAAACAAATCTCAGTTTTTGATAAACATAAATATACCTAACAATTCTCACATCGAGTTTTAGAAGTGCTTTCTTCTGAAATAAGGGATACATCTGTATTTTTAGAAGGCAAATGAAATTTCACGGATCATGCAATATCTGGTTGTTCGCTTTCCATTCTTTCTTGTACAATAGAAATTGCAGCGCCTTCACAAGATGTCGGATGGCCCCCTTCAACCCCGTTTCGTTAGAAAATCTCCCTGTATTTCCTCTGACAATGTCTATTGTGTGCAAATGCCTTTCCTATATTAATTATATTTAAGGAAGGACCACCCATCATTTCCCACAATCATTAGGACTGGCGGTATTTTCAGATGTACATACATGATCGATGATCCTAGCGTCAGTTTTGACGGCTTTTGCACCTAGTTTTATTGTGCGAACTGAATAATTACAAACACATGTACTGACACCAAATTCATCATGCTTCCCCAATAGTAAACTAAGGAGGATGATAGGATTTCAACGATAGAGGGAAATCTAAGTATAGAACTTAGTGTGAGTAGTGTCCTTTGTTACGAAGCTTTCAAAGAGATCCTTCAAAATACTTTGAAAGAGCTTGTCACATTTGAGTGCTGATACGGTAAAAACGACGATGCGATTTGCAGAAGTTTCTCGAG
Source organism: Araneus ventricosus (assembly GCA_013235015.1). NCBI lineage: Eukaryota > Metazoa > Arthropoda > Arachnida > Araneae > Araneidae > Araneus > Araneus ventricosus. The sequence continues at coordinate 138,116 of BGPR01000572.1, read as the reverse complement.
GAATACTGGTGTTTTAAAGTTCAACCGCCTCCCAGCGCTCCGCTGCGCAGAGTAGTAGAAATGTCAATGCTATGGTAACTATATTCTAACTCTCCTCTTCTCCTTTTCTCAAATCGATGTAATCAAACTGACTATCAAAAGCCTGACAAATGACTCTTCTTGATTTAAATATCTTAATGACCCTCTATTGTATTGTCAACCCCGATTCAGTTCTTCTCGTAACTATAACGCCATGTTTTTTCTCCTAACTTCCGCTTTGTGTATATACTATTGTAAATATCCTTCCCTCTGTAAAACTTGTCCTTTGATTGCTCAATAAATATTTCTTTTAATTTAAGCCTCTTCATCATTTAATTTAACTCTTAAGAACCTAAAAAACAACCTAGACAACCCTGCCAACACTATTAAATGGTCTTAAAGTGGGATTTTAGTCTTAACCGAGACTAATCCTACATATATACTTAAACAATTACAAACAGAAACTAAACTTTGCAAACACTAGCACTACACTGAACATTGCTCTGTTCTTGAAAAATTATATAAATGCCGTACTGATTATGTCTCATGATAGTGATGTTGATTAAAAGATGAGTGTGAAAAAAAAAAACTGATTCAGTTCTAGCTGTCTACTAGTTAAGAATCGGAGGATTAAAAAAAAAAAAGACAAAAAAATACTGAGAAGATCTACAGACAAGGACTGCTCATTAAGGAACTTTCACTCAGGTAAAACATGCTTTGTTTTACCTTTGTATAAAAAATGGTGCAGTGTGAAGGGATGAATGTCAGAAATAACTTTCTAAAAACTGTATGTTTTTCTAAAAGAATGAATTTTCATATTTCTACATATTAACATAGTTTGATATTTTTCCTTGTGCTAGAAAGAAAATTTTTTTAAAAAATTTCTATGTACTATGACTGTCTGATTTACAGGAACATATAATAATTTTTTCATGAAACAAATCTTATAAAATATATCTTTCTCAATAATCAATCATCTTTTCAGTCCATATTAAGTTACATTTGATAAATGTTTCATCAATAAGCAGTTTTAAAAAATTAGAAAAACATTTAAACACTAGCATAAACAACAAAAAGAATTTTAATTACCTGTGCAGCTTTAAAGGCTTGTAGATGAATAAGGCACAGTAGAAATTTAACAGTTAAATCAATGGGCAAGACTTCCGGTACAATACAACTAAAATATTGATGAGAGTACAGAAAAAAAAAGAATCAGCAAATTATCTAAATATGCTGTATTAGCAAATCAATCATTACAGACATTTTGAGGTAATAAATTATGAGTAAACTTACTGAAACAATGAGCTTGTAAAATTAGAAATATTGCAAATGAATTCAAATAAAGTTTATAATAGTTATTTGCCAGTTATTTCTTTTTTTTTTTTTTGGTCAATCTTTACATTAAACAGCATTCTTGATATCATAAATTCCCCATCTGGCATTTTACATGCACTGAAAATCATTTTAATAAAGTAGAAAATAATTACTTGATTAAACAATTAATTTTATAAGAGGCAATATATTCTGATAACTGTATAAAAAGTAACTAATGCAAGTATAAAATTCACTGTATATTTAGTTTAGTTATATTAATGTCCCATTTTAAGCAACAAAAGGTCTATTTTGGGATGACCTCATAATCTTGAACCAGATCAGATAACAAGGACGACACCTGAGCTGACACCTCCTCTCCTAACTTCCGCACCACACTAGCAAGAGGACGTTTTACCCGTTTACTGTATATAAAAGTAAACATTTTCAAATTCATAAACATTTTTATCTAATTATTTAAGACTCTTCTTTCCCCCCCCCCCATTTTGCCTATTACATACTGTATTTCTTACGCAGAAAGATCATTTTAAATGAAATTTTATACATTTGCACAACATTTTGTTGATTCAGAATGTTTAGAAGTATAATAATGCACTATAAAAATGAAACTAAAAGCAAGATCAAACATTGATTATTACAAATTATTTATAAAATAAAGAATAAAAAAAAGATGGTATTTGTTTTAATCTCATAGATACTGATCAAGAAAAATAATTTGCAATTACCTGACAAGAGCTTTGAAGTTTTCATTATCAAAATCACTTAAATCTTCTACAGAAGTTATATCTCCCAAAGGCAATTTTAATCGCACTCCACAATGTTGAACAAAAGTCTATAAATAATAAGTTATTAAAACAGATCAGTACTTTTTAAAAAAGTGGCTATAAAAAGGAAATACAATTTCATATTGAAAAGTCTATTGAAATTATAATGTTCATATGATTATCAACAGAACATATGCCATTTTAATATGACCATTTGTAGCTTAAATTTGAGCTTTACTGGTTAGTACAGTTATTAATATAACAGTTATTACTATATATTTTGAAAAATACTTTTTTCAAACAGTCATGTATATAACTAATAAAAAAAATCAAAGCATATTTACAGTTTTTATTTAATTACTAGAAAAACATTATAAATCAATAAACACTGAAATGAGGTTGGGGCAGTAATCAATTAACAGGAATATATTTTGTAAGAAATTTAATCTCGAACAATATAAAATTGGAGCTACATTTAAGGTGAAAGAACATAATATACAACAATTTGCACTGCACAGGGCAACAAATGGCTGGCAGCTATAAAATTGATGCTTAGAACAGTGCCATAGCATAGTGTGCAAAGTGCTTTGATGCTTGTTTTTGTGCAGACAATTAAGCTGGGCAACCAAGTTAAATTCAAAAGACTATTAAAAATGTTTATTAATAAATTGTACGGTTATAAGAATTATGCAAGTTGGAGAGTGAATGATTAGAGGAATATGGCTTAATTTAACAATGAAAATCGTAGGCATGGGTTGGACATCACATATAACTAATAGCAATTCAAACTGTATCATTGGGATACTCAACTAAACAAAAAAAAAATGCTATATTGGATATGACCATCATTAATGAGGTTTTCTAAAGACAACTTAGATTTAAATGTCCAAGTATCAAAATATATTGAAAATACTGAATTGGGATATTGAAAATCAAGTTCACCAATTATTGCAGCTCAATTAACAGATGCGAGACAGTGATGATTAATCAAATACAATAACTAAAAACACTGTCATCAGATTTCAAAAAATAAGTTGCAAAATTTATCGTAATACTTTAATTTCCATACATGTTTTTAAATAAATATAGTTCAGTAATTGCAGTTCATGGAGGGAAGCATCAAGTTCATCTCAAGCATAATGCAAGAAAAATTTATATTTGGCATTGAATTATAATCATTATTTATTTATGAAACTGAGGTCTGGTTATTGTAAAGATTATATAACTGTTTATAAGACAGGGAAACAAAATTTTGAATAATAATATATTAAATGGCAAATTCCACATGTAGAAATATAAAATAAGATCACATAATGTTCTTCTTTGCGAAAGAAAGAAAAAAAATTTTCATTTGAAAAGAGAAAATTCCATTTGTGTTTTGCATTCAAATAATGAAGTACAACTCATTAAGAAGTTACATTATTACATAATGAATTATCATAGGAACAGAACTATCAGAGATAAATAATAGTTTTAAAAAAATATAAGTAATCTGATGTTATTTAGAGGTTTTTGTTTGTTTGTTTGTTCATATGGGGTAGCAATGGTTTTTGTTTTGTTTATATATGTAGAACTTCCACTACACCGACCGACTTCCAGTTAATGTTTTGTCAATGGGAATCTTCAAAATTCTAACACTCTATTTGAAGTTTTAATTAGTGCTTAAAGAAAAGTTTTTTAATGTTATGGCTTAAGGATACTTTGAAAATATTAAATTTAAAGTTCCTATTGCTGTAGCTCTCAAATGTTTATATAAAATAAGAGTCATTTTGGGGAAAGACTACCATAAATGTTTGCCCCGACTTTTCCAGACCAAAAGCAAAAAATTTTCATTTATCTTTTTTTAATGGTTGGTCGAGTCACTCAAAAACCATTTTATGCACACAAGGGGCAATAGTCGGGACCTACTACTTCAATCGCAAACTACGACATACATCTATGCATAGCCAGGATTCTAAACTTTTTAAAGAAAAAAAATGTATTTCAATCAAAAAGTACTTTAGATAAAAGTATATCAAAGTAAAATTAAATGTGTTTTACATTTTTTTAAAGTATTAAGAAAATGCAATTTCGATCCCAAACAAATCATTTAGGATAACACAACAAAAATGTATTTTTAGTTCAAGTTGGTTCTTGAAAAATTTATAAATGCGAAAAAAATATGGCTTTATACATACATTATAACCCAAGCCATAACCTATTTGTTACAAAAAAAATTGAAGTTAAAAGAAAACAGATTATTTTAACAAAAATAGTTTCCTTTATCCAACAAAAACAAATCATAAAGTACCGGTTAAGATTTCAATACAATAATAGACTGAAAAAAAATGGTAAATTTAACTTTAATGAAATAATTTTTAATTGAATAATTTTTACTGTACAAAGACACCACTCTATTTCAGCTTTAGTTACTTGGTCATTAAGGAAGTACTTGATTGATTTTTCACAACCTAACTAACAGTTCCTTTAGAAGAACTTCCTTCAACTAAAAATTCCAGTGTTGGAATAATACTCTCAGCTGACTGTTTCCATAAGCACTGAAGTACAGGTTGCAGACACTGATTATTTACTCACAGACAAGGAAGCACTTGGTTGAGATTTATTCATAAAAGTTACCAAAAAAAGTTGCACACCTGAAGAATTTTTAAATTTAATATTTTTCTGATCTTTAGTTACTTTTTCATGGCTAATGATTGCCTGAGGCACCATATTGCAGGGAGAATTTACAACGTCTGGATGGTTTGGATGCTTTATATTTAAAAATGTCATTTTAAATAAGTCAATCCAAAACTATGACACCTACATAAGTTGCATTTTTCTATATATAATTTTTTTTCTTTTGACTAAGTCAGTTCCTTATTTAAAAAGCTGAAACAACTCAAATTAGCTATTTGAGTTATTTAGCTATTTATTTTAATAATTTTAGGATAATTAAAATTAAATTTGCCTAAAAATTATGAAATGAAAGTCAGGAATCGAAATAAAATTCAAAATTTTATTGTTTACATGCCAAAAGTATAATTATAGATAGCTTTAAGCAATGGAGTTTAAATTTAGTAGCAAAATCTTAATATAAATAAAAGTCATTGTGAGTAAGTATATGGGTATTGTGGATATCTCCTCCAAAACTACTGGACCGATTTCAACCAACTTTTGGAAACTTATTATTTAAGATGAGAGGAAGACACCTATCAACTTTGTTAAGTACAAAAGTTAATTAAACAGTCAATTGATGACAAATTAACCGAAACCGTTTTTCTGCAGTAACTTCAGAGCAAATTATCCCACAAAAATATTTTTATACCATCTTAAAAGTTCAAAATTTTACTTTTTCAATGATACCAATTTTATATGTGACATTTTTCCTTCAATTTTTATTATTTTTTCAAAATCACCTTCACTAAAAACTCCGTATGTTTCAGAATGTTTGTGAACAAAATTTGAAGCAAATATAAGCAGTAGTTTGGATTGCTACGCACACAAACTATTTCTGAATTTAATTTTTAATGATATAGATAAGCTTATTGTTAATTTTAAAAACATTTTTTTTTTTTATTGTTCAGTACAAAAGACTAAAAGAAAGCAAGAATTTTATTAATTTTCCTTCGAATTTCACAAGAAATAATTGAAATCATTATGTAAAGAACTTTTTTTAAATGGGGGTGGGGTGCATTTATGATTTTTTTTTTTTTAAGCATACATTAACATGTAAGGATTTGGGGCTTTTTTTCAGCTACTTTTGTGCTATTGTAGATGTTATCTTTAAAATTTGGTGTATTTCAGCTTCATTGTTCTTTTAAAGGCTCGAGAAAATAAATTTTTTGGTGTAGAAAATTCATAGATTAATCGAATAAGAGCACAGTTTTACTTTTCTTTATAGAAATATTAGTATGCCAAGATGAGATATAATTGTATCAAATACTGTGTTTGATTAAATTAACGTTCACTTTTAAAGCCATGAAAAATCTACAAAAAATTGACTAAGAGCATTATAGCAATTTTACGGCAAGAATTCTGATCTAAAAGCAGAAAGAAAAAAAAATGCTGAAATCCTTTAAATGAATTACTCCTTTGATATGTAAATGAAATCCAATAATAGATTTTCAAATTATAAAATAATAGATTTTCAAATTATAAAATAATAGATTTTCAAATTATAAAAACTAAATCTCCAGGTCTTAATATCAACAAAAAAATATCCTGAACTTGTCATTTACATCTTCAACAGTCAGATTATCTTGGAAAAGTTTTCCTTTTTTAAAGCCTCAAAAAATCTCGTTTTTAAATAGCTGATGTGGGTCTTGATTGACGGACAACTTATCGTGAAATTTTTCCACTAATGAAGATCCCAAGTGCCTCATGATCTTGAAGTTTTAGCCAACTGGAGGTTTCTGCTGTACCACAGAGGGCTGTACTCCACATTCCTTGTATCTCGATTGATGGACAATGGGGACAAAATGGACCCCTTGAATGCCTGTCACTTTTATTTTGATGAATGACTGTTGAACACATTGCTTTGAGGGAAGAAACCATTTGAGGTTTTGCCCCAACTGGAAACAGGTCAAAGTACTGTTCAAATCTTCCTCTTGTCTTAAATAATAAGTGTGCAAAGTTTGGTTGAAACGTTCCAGTGGTTTAGGAGGAGATGAACATACATACCCACAATGACTTTTATTTATATTAAGATTTCTTCAAAAAAAAAAAAAAAAAGGGAGGGTCTTTTGCCTGTTTTATTTTAAACTCTACAAATACAGCATTATTTTAAGTAAGAATACATTGTTGAGTTTGATAAACTTTTTTTTTTTACCCTTCTAGTTCAATAATTGAAAATAAATTTTTCACTAAATGGTATACTATATTACTAATTGCTTAAAATTTAATTTGTAAATGGATTTTATGATTAGATTTAGATATTCTAAGGAGCAAGTTTATTATGAAAAACAAGTACATGCCATTTTGAAAAAAAAGTTTCAAAAAAAATTTTAACTGATTTTGTATTTCCTAAACTAAATTTAAAGAAATCAGCATGTATATATTACGAGTTCATAAAATAACCCTTTAACTTTTCATACCCTTACATCATATGTGCAATGAATTATCTTATTAAAATTAATGAACTAAAATAAAAGTCATTCATTGACGATATAATTCGATGCAAAAACATGCTATCTCATAAGCTGAAATTCAATCATTTTCTTCTCTACTTAAAAGAAATAAATGTACTTTGGAGTTTGACAGTTGTGATTTTCAACTTTAAAGACTAAAACTAAGCTTCAATTCCAAGTTAGTTCTGTTGAAATGGCTTTCTGTTATAAGTTGACCATATATTACCAAATATTAGGTACAGTAATTTTTTAATTCATGAGGTATTGAAATATTCTGATTAGTGCCTCATGGAGAACATGAAGACTTTTTACTGATGTGCCAGATTCTTAGAAAATTTAGTTATATATAGTCATCATCTATAATTAGAGAAACGTCCAAGACTTTTGGACCATTTAAATTTGGAATCTCATTAGTTTTACTAGTTCAATATTAACTAATTAGTTTTCTAGAACTTTATAGTAGAATTTATCATTGTTGATTAGCTAATTACTCCCAACTTTTATCGCAAAAGGCTACTTCAGAAAGCCTATTTCAGATGCATTAAGAAATTCTAATAAAGTTCCTTTAATTTCTCAAGACGATTTTTTTTTATTTTCTTAATTTCAAGTTTAAACTAAATGAGTTTGTTTCTGCATAGATGAATTATTTGTCTATTTCTGCCTTATTTTTGCATCTCATTGTCGGCGTTATATGGAATTACTTTGAATCGGAGCAGCACTATTCCATTAGAATTTTTTTTTTTAATAGAATATTTTCTCTCCTTTGATTAAGCATCAGTAAAAATAGTTTTAAAAAACACATACAAAATATCCGTATTTTTTAAAGCCAGAAAACAAGATTTATTTTTGGTCTTGCTTTGGAACTTGCATACCACACCAACATGGAATGGAATTTGTTCAAGTTCTTTGTTTAAGAAACTTATGCTTGTTAAGAATAATATCTCAGTAAAACACTTCACAAACTTTTCATATTCTAAATTTCAATAAAAAAAATAACATGACTTGTTGTATATTGATAAAAAAAATTGTGCATGTAGTTGACTCCCAATTAAGGGCCAAAAAAAATTATGTCAAGTCGCTATTTGTAGATGATCCTGTAACAAGGCTATATATGGTGCTTTTTTTTTTTTTAATGCTATTAAAAACTTCAGAAATGCACAGAACCTGAAATCAATGACACAATCACACTGAAAACTTCTATAAAAAAATTTATCTTCTGTTTTTTATAAAAAGTTCATAGTCAGAATAAAAAAATAATGCAACACTGTTTTCTTCCGATACTAAGAAATTTTTAATTTTTTTTCCCCATTTTTCAAGCATTTTATTATGCCGACTTCTGAAAAGAAAAAAAAATATTAATTGTACAGCAAAATTGTAATCTGAAATCAATACAGGCATAATTGAAACAAGGTTAATTTAATCGCAAATTCTAAATTTCCTTTATCATTTTATTCTATAATTTCTGAAACTTTCAACTTTTTCGGACACGCTGATGTCACATTTACATCAAAATTTCCTTCCAAGTTGAAAATGAAGAGAAAAAAAATTATTTGCTATAAAAAAAATTTGAAAAAAATACAGGAAAAAAATGATAAGATGCAAAATTCAAACAGTATACGACAGAAAGAAACCGACCTTCATTGCCGTTAAAAATAAATTTTTCAATTCTTTTAGGTAAAAAAATCGATAAGGGAAATAAAAAAAAGATGATATACTTAAAAATTTATTATTAAATTTATTTAAATGAATTCTTTACCAGTAAATTAATACCATAAAAAATATAAATTTTTAAATTACATTAATATTTAATTTACTTGGAATTGCAAAATATTAAAATAAAAAGTAAATGAAAGTAAATTCTATCTCAGAGTAATGCACATTTCTTAATTTTTTATTCAAATTTATTAAGATTACTTTAAATAATAACTTAACTAATTGGAACTATTTACTACAGCGGAAACAAAGAGCTGTTTAACACAATTTTTCAAGGGAGAAAAACTAGGAACTATTTACTAAAGAGTATTGCATGGAACCACTTAACACCCAACAGATCCATTAACCCATCACATTCGAAGAGAAGAAATGATAGAGTATCCTACGCCTGTGATCCATCGCTCGCTTTGTATACTACTTGGTCAACAACCCTTGATGCCCATCCAGGCGTTCTAAAATCTCTCCACCATGTTGACCAGTTAAGGTTAAGCTTCTTTTCACCAATCATGATTAAACACACTTTTCTTTGACATTTTGCATCATAGAAATAAAATATTTTACAGTATTTTAACCAATTAAATCAAGGAATTTAAAATGTTAAACATCAGCCTACAAACAGACCTCCACAGACATATAGAAACAGACTAACAATCACTTTAGCAATGCTCACAGAATAACAGTTTGCAACACTAAAAATGAACAGTACACTCTGCAAATTAGTTTGCCCTTTCTAAAAAGTAGTTCATCTACAATAGGTAAGTAAGAACTAAACAGCTTCTCAACTCCCCCCAACTGTCATTGCTTGTTGCTGCCACAGGAAGGAAGGGAATGAACAATGTGGATGCTGACTTGGAGGGGTTTTGTCAGGCTCTGGGAAGACTGGAATGTGTTGTAGTGAACAAAAGGTGGTATAGAGAACTGGATTAAGGAAAGAAACATACTTTCTTCTAGCAGTCTCAAGATGTTGCAAAGAAGAAAAAAAACTTTCAGGGGAATTTTCAAACATTTTTTTAAGAGAAAAAAAGGAAAATAAATCTTTTCAAATAGAATTTCTTTACTTAAGAAATTTTTCCAGGTTTTCATCAGAAAAATGCAAAGTTCCCCAACTTTTCCAGAGCCCAAAAAGTTCGCCAACTTTTCCAGGTTATCCAGGTGGGTAGACACGGCCCTGTGTTCATTATCACGCTTTTTGATTGCTTGTTTGGCAGTTAAATTTTTAACCAAATGATTTAGATAACAGGGTGGTCATCATTTTTGCTGTTTGAGTTTCCCTGACTTTTCCAGGTTTTATAAAAAAATTTCTCTGACTTTTTTCAGATGTAGCCCATCAACCACAGAAAAAAATCACCTGCACATTGGCCATACTAAGTATTTATTCACAATACTAAGTTTTCATTCAAACCAGTATGGTTTGTATAAAAAAAACAAAATGTTTGAAAAATGAACATTCATTTAAAACTTTTAAACAATAAACCATAAAATAACCAATACATTTTTACAATAAATTCAACTGCACCGAATTTTCCTGGTGTTTCCAATTAAAAATATAAACTTTAAAAAAATCTTTAGGGCGATTAAAATCTCAAAAATAAACGTTGCAAAATCAAACATAAAAAGATGAAAGAAAAGAGAGAAATGTAAGAAAACTACTTTTTTCTGATGTTTATATAAACCAAAACATTCTGTCAGACGAATCAATTGTTTGCAAAAGAAAAAAATAACTTTTTATTCCAATCAACTTCCTTTAATAAGGCTCAAAAAGAACAATATATAAAGAGAAATAAAATAAAACATTAAAGACAAAAGAAGAGAGAAAAATGCAAGAACTTGTAAATTAAAACACGGGAAGTCGCACATATATGAATAATAATGTAGAAAAAATAAAATTCCCAAAAATGGACAAAACAACTCCTGAATTTACCACTTAAAAGTAAATAAAAATCTAATTCGAATTTTTTTTTAAAATTTACTGCAGCGTTAGATCTCTCTTGTGTCAATCCATCACTCTGCCAAATTTGGTTTCATATTTCAAAGGTCTAAGTGTGCATAATGAGTCTAAGTCTAAGTGTGTAACAACAACAACAAGAAAACAAACATGCATACAAATAAAATACTAAAAATAATTTATGTATATATATATATATATATAGGTAACAGCTGCCCCATACTTTGAAGATCCCATAATTTAGCAAAACGATCAGTATTCATAATGTTTCCCAACATTCAGAGAAAAAGAGCATACACAAAATAAACAAAAAAAATACTGAAAGAAAATATCAGCAATGAGTCCAATACTTCATAATTCAATGAAAAGATCTCCAGAAGTGGAAAAGCAAATTAATTCTGTCATAACTCCTATTTGATAATAAATCATCATAAAAGCAGGCAGTAGTGTGGATGCTAACTTGTAGACAAATAATGAGAAATTTACTATCTCGCAAGCTCTGACATTTAGCCAAATACAGGTTCTTCTTACACATCCGAGTGCGATTATACTATAGATTTTCATCTCAAGAAGTATCATCTAATTCTACTGCTAAAAGGAACACGATTTTGTTTATAGCTGAAATTTCAGACCCTCAGAAATTTAAATGTAAACATCTCACCGCCTAGCGAGTGCGCAAAAACGCGAAAGGTATCCGTTTTTGATTGTCAGTAAATGACTGATTTTCATTGGTTGCCAACGATGTTTCATTCTACTTATAAAAAAAATGTCAGTAAATTGTCGTGTCCAATAAGAATTATCAAAATAAAAAAATTCCATTTTTAGAATAAATTTCTCCGACTTTTCCCCGTCTCCCGAAGTTCCCCAACCATTTCCGGTTTGCCACCCTGGATAATCACCGATGATTCATGGAAGCAGAAAGTGCTTAAAAGTGCAACGTATATCACAGAACAAACACGGTCTTTGCAGAACATTTCATCCCTTAAAAAAAAAAAAAAAACACAATATGTTCTGCAGAACAATCAAAGCAAGTCGCTCTTTATGCTATGCCTTCTATCTTCACGTTTCGCGCAACGCAGTCTCCAGAGATTGGAGTAATGGCAAAAATAACTCCTTTAACACGTGGCTTACAAGAAAGCCATGCCATCATCAGGTCCGACGTCACTGGGGATGATGATCCGAAACAGGCACGTTAAAAGCTGCGTGTACAAGAATGTACTGGAACTACAGAGTTCCTGGAATACGAGTAGGGCTCATTTACCTAACTGGAACCAGCTTTGGATACGTTTTTGCTGCTTGCTTTTGCATTATTAGGCCATTAATGAGCTAGAATCAGATCCCCAGATTAATGCAATTTATAGTATTTAATATTTCTATTCCCGTGTCTGAAGCAATTTGTGAGTCATGGGGATCCACAATCGACAAAATTGTTCAAAAAAGGTCTACCGCAATTGATGGGGATGACACAGCAGTTGGAACAACTGACAAAAGAATGTTTATTCTAATGGTGCACCACCTGGCCATAAATCTGTCAGAAAGTTGTTAAAAGCGGTCATTGTCGCAAGGTACAGGCCAAATTTTCATAAACATTTTGTGAACAGTACTTTCCCATTAATGTCACAGTATCCGAATTCAAAAGTCATCGACAGAATTGCAAATTCTGAATGTATGCCTTGGTTTTAAATAATTTTAATATGTTTTGTCATTAATGAGTAATAAAGATTCTACTGGTTAATTAGTATTTTTATATCTGTTTTGCATTTTACTGTGGTCCGCAAAATTTGGACAAACTACCTGCAGAACATTTCCAACTGTTTGAGGTCATGTTGCAGAACACTGGATATAATTCTGCTCCTGGGTGATGGTTAAATTTTGATATAGTATCCAAACGGATTTGCCTTTTAATTAAATTTAAGGGTTACCAGTAAACGGAAGTGGATCCTGATAACAGAAGTTCTATGAAACCAAAATAAACAAAACAGAAAGCTCGTCCATAACACAGACTTTTCACTGAAATTCAATACAAACCAAATAAACCATCTAAACATTACCTTTACAGCAGCTTTGTACATTTTTTGGCCCAACTGCAACTCAAGAAGAAAGTTAACATCTAAAACATAAACAAAGTAAGATTTAAAGAATACATTATAAGTACTAAAAAAAAATCAAACAATAAAATAGGCATTCGTTTTTTTAAAAAAAGGAAGACTACACTTAAAGTCAAACTTACCTTCAGAAGTTATGAGAGATGGAAATTTATTAAAAGAAGTTTCTAGAACTCTGACAGCATTGGCATCATCTGTATTTTCATGGTGGATCTAAAAGATTTTCAATTCATTTTTATACAGAAAAAACTAACAGGCATGTGTATATTATAAATAAAACAGAAATACCTATTTTTTTTGTACAGTATAGAAATCCAACTACAGAATAGGTTTTCTTCAAATTTTGAACACAAATATTATGAAGTATAAGGAAGGTCTTAGTGAAGGTTTCATCACAATTAAATAGTTAATTTTTTTATTAAAAAACATGCTTCCATTGTGCAAGAAAATAACATAGCGGTGCACAAGATTTGAACAGTAAATTGAATATGAAATATAGCCGAAACATGAAAAAGAGATATTGGAATAAGATTTCTTTTACACCTTGTTGATATTAAAAAATCTCATTAACTTAAACATTGTTTTGAGGATTCCTTTTACTTAAAAACTGATTCAAAACTTGACTACTTGTGTTTAACAGAGGATGGAAATGTAAATTGACTGCTCAAAATAACTGCCTTCATAATTTATATTCCATGCGGTAAACACTTATTTAAATTTTGAATCATTCTTTAAAATTTATTAGTCACTTATGAAAAAAATTAGCTTTCTGCAGTTTTGAAAAATCATTTGACAGTCTAATTTTTTGAGAAACTACGAGATTTTATAAATCTTTGGTGCGGCAGATTTTCTCATTTTAATTTTTTTTTAAAGTGCAGAATGATAGAAAGATTTTTGCTAATCTATATAGATAAAACTGAAACTCTACAATGTTTAATTATATTTTATTCTTTGAAAATTAGAAATAACTTATGGAGAAAATTAGCTTTGGACAGTTTTTAAAAATCATTTGGTCCACTTCATATTTTTATTTTAATCTATACTTATAAAAGGCAATGTTTGTGTGCGTGTGTTTGTCTGCGATGTCCAGACGAATCTATCGCACTTACAGCCATGAAATTTGGCACACAGGTAGTCGTAATGGTGACTGAATGCACCTCGAAGCCGAAATTTTAAATTTTAATCTAGAAATTTTTTTATTTAATGTTTTGTGTTGTTTTGGTTGATTTTTCGCACTAATTTCTCAATAGAATGGTTTCAAATAATTGTACGACAAAAATAGATAGACCATCGGAAAGAGCACGCGATTTCCGTTCTAATGAAGTTAGTTTTGAATTCCTAACGCAATTTACTGAATTTTGAGAAATTTTTTAAAAATACCCAGTTTTGGCTTCAAGATGTTACTTTTGATTTTAAATTTGTTGCATCCGACTTTCTAATAACACTATTATTTTCAATTTTTTTCAGCATATAGGTAGAACGGTTGTGTCGGATTTAAAACAACAACGGTTAAAATATCTTTTCAAGTTTTTTTTTAATTAATTTATTTCTGGGCGGTTGAGAGTTATTTTTCTGGAGAGAGTTCGGCGCGCGGCACGGCACTTCGGAACGCAGATAGCTATGTGATTGGTTGAAGGGGAGGTGACGTCATAACCTTGAATTGAGTGACTGATTATTATTTTCGGCAGTAACTTAACGCATTTATTCATCTCGCATACTTTGCTTGCAGTATAATAATTTTCACGTTGCAATTTTTTAATATTGTTTATCGCGAAAAAAAAAATAAGCGGGGAAATCAATAATGTGTATCTTTTGTTTTGATTTTGTTTTCAAAACTTTTTCATGTCATTGTGGGCGTTTTTTTTTTTCTTCATTTTGTTGAAGTCCTGATTCCACGGGCAACGCCGTGCGCGTACTGCTAGTAAAAAAATGTTCCATACCATAAAAGGATTTAGTTCATTAGAATATTTTATACAAAAATATTTTTTTACATTAAAACTATTATACGTTAAAGTAATTTTATCCCAAGCAACATCAGGTATATCTGCTAGTTGAACACAAAATACATACATATATATATACACATATATATATACACATATATATATATATATATATACATATATATATGAAATGTATTCGTTATTGTAGTCGTTAAATTATTAAACAGGCCGAGTTGAATTCTAAATTTCATTTTTATTATCGGAGAGTGACGGAATGTACGTACATCACGCTTTGAGTTTCATGCCAAAAGTGCACAGAAGATCCCTGCTTTTTCTCAGGTAGGGATTTAGCAGATAGACATGCGATCAAAGTGAAGGGAATAATAGCTATATTTACTATATTACGTAAGTATTTTAGGGAAACGTCTGGAAAGGAATTCGCGATTTATGTTGGCGCGTGGAAGCAATTAGAATATTCTTTTAGCAATAAATATGTCAAAACGAGAGATTTAATATACCTGCAGCACGGGAAAAGAACGAAACTGGAGTTTTAGAAAAGTGATTTTGGAATACATTAAGATTTTAAAATATATAATATTAGAATTTGAAATAAAATTGAGATTATTACATATATATATATATATATATATTCATGGCATTACCAACAATAACATCAAATAATTAAATAAGCAAACTGAAAAACATTTTATTGAAGAAAAGCAACAATGAATAAACACATTTGATGGTGGATTTTCTAGTGTTAAGTTATGAAGAATATGGGAAACATTATGCAAAATCAAAACAATTTAAATGCTTAAAACATAGTAAAAACATTAAAAGAAAAAGATTAAGTATCGATTCTAACATATAAGCTAATTCACAGATAGGAGAAAACACTTCATATTTTGAAGAAAGTTTAATATGGTATAAAAAAAAATTCCTCAATACAACTTTATTTTTAAACTCATTTTCTGTTAAAAATATTACAATTTTATTATATCTCATTTTTAAGGAGTTCCAAGATAAAATGTTTAATTTGATGTTTTATGTGCAATTAGCCGATAGCCCAACATTGCTCAGGATCCACATTTTTTTCATAAGCCCCCTCTGTTTATTTTTTTCCAACAAATATTATCCTTAACCTTCCCACAGCAAACGTAAAACTTGTTTGAATCCTTTCTTGTTGAATTAAAACTTTTAAATTTAGCCTTTTTATTACCTTATGGTTTGAATAAAAACACACACAAGAAGTTTGAAAAAAGAATTTTTTTTAACTTTTAAATAATATACAGTAGAGTAATAACTAATACAACTTTGCAATGAATAATTATACTATACAAGATTTAAATCCTCCCCAAGTCAAAGTCACATGGGAAGAAGATGAGCTAACATGGCATAACCCATCTAGCAGGAGGGCTCTCATAGAAAATCACAGATTGCCAAAAGAGCAAACACCAAAGACTAGCAGCAGGCTCTTTCACCCCAAGGCCCTCAGAGTGTCAAACAGAAAAAATCAAAAAACAGTAAAACTAAAGATCCACTCTGACCCACCAACAGCCAAAGGGTCATCAACCCAACCGGCTTCCTCAAAAGGAGAATTTAGGCAAAGCAAGCCAAAAGAACTTGTGAAATGTTATTTAAAAAAATGTGCAATAGAATAACAAAAAGTAAAAAGATAAAAAAAATTAAATAATTTTAATGAAACAAGTAATAAAGCAAATGTCAATGAAAATGTTGGTTAGGTATCATCTAGTTCCTTTGTCAAGAATTGCTCCACAATCTGAATGAAAGAGTTTCTGGCAAGTTGCGATTTCAGTCCAGTTTTCAGTTCTATATCTGTCCAGCCAGGAGGCTACAGTGCATGTTGTTTTTTCCAAACCTCGCACCCTTTTTTGACAGTATGTAGAATTGTGCCTACTGCTTTTCCACAGAACACTTAACGTCTTTGTCAAAAATTCTAGCCTAATGAGCTTTGAAAGCACCATGGACAGTAAATATTTGGTTAAGGTAAAAATTTCCTTATGTATTATGTATGCATGAGAATATGTAGACTGACAGACAATCAACCCTTTGATGGATTTAGTCCTAAATTTGATACGGACCTACATTCCTGATGATAAAACTGTGTACCAAATTTTATCTATCTAGCTATACAAGTTTTTAAGTTAAAGTGTTTATATGAACACGGACAGACAGCCAGACAAACTTCCCATAGTTGGATTTCATCCAAAATTTTATAGAAAACTACTTTGTGTAAAGCCCACATACTAAATTTTAACAACGTAGCTCAAACCATTTGAGTTATTGTGTTCACAGACAGGCATAATTCCAAAATTGTGTTTTTCGGACTCGGGGAGGTCTAAAACGTGGAGATTCATCAAAATCTCGAGTTTGAATTTTTTGACAATTACAATACTTTTCTCTCTTTGTATATTTTTTACACAAGAAAGTAAAAAACGAACATGCATATATACGCAGAAAATAAACTCTTTTGTATATAAAGATGATAATCAAGTAGTCAGGTGATAGTCATGTGCCATTTTAAAATACATAATTTTTACAATTTTGTAAAATCTGAAGCAACATGCTTTATAAATAAAAAAGGACAAAAATAGATTTTAGTATTAAAATACTGTAACAATGGTTTTTATGTAATAACATTTGCTGTTGACATTAAATAACAACCATGGGGGGAAAATTAATTTTGCTTGTATATTCCACAGATAAAAAAAATGAAGGAAATTGGTAGAAGGATTTCTTTGATTATGCAGTATCTCCTTTTGGGCTAAATTAGACAGCTACACATTCACTTAATTCTATATTTCATGATCAAATTTAGGATATTATTCATGGGTTTTTTTTTTATTTGCATTCACGCAAGATAATTTATTTTAAAATACATAATTTTGATTTAAAAGTATTTAACAATATATATCCAATGATAATATTCTAATTCTTACCTATAAATATGAAGGAAAGGAATATATAACTATAATATATTTTTAAATTTTAAAAATTAATGAAATTGAATCAGTAAATGCACAATACCTTTGCAATTTCTCTAGCCATGTCAACACACTTCTCACCATTATGAGGATCACTTAAATGTTTCAATATCATTTCAAATCCGTACAAAGCCCTTTTTCTTTCCCCAACTTGCTCATATAAATTGCAACGTTCCCACCAAAAGTTAATATTGGTAGGCTCATTACGAATGGCTGAAAAACAAATCATTCAGTTTGATGGGAGTTAAAGCAAATAATTTTTAAAAAATATTTTTAGTTTGTCAAATAACTTTTGACATGAATCTATACAAGCAAAAAGATTTTTAAAAATATTCAAATACGAAAAACAGAAGATAAATCAGAAAATGATCTTTTCTTTATATATATTTACAAATCTTTAATATCGATTTCCTGCCATGTTAATCTTATGGTAGGAGAGATTTACAGATTCTTAATGGATGCCACCAATTCCCCCAACCTTAGTGACAAAATGAAAGTTCTGGAAAATGCAAGAATTATGGCCTTCTCTCTCTTGCGAACCGAGATCTGGAGATTCTTCTAGAGAATTCCATGTGATGTCGCACCTTTCAAGTCGGAATGCTATATATTCAAGGTGCTCAAACAAGTTAATCTCTCTTTTTGGAGTTTTATTTACAGTGTGTGCTGTTAATCTGCTAGATGCTGAGCACCACTGATAGTGTCGTTGCTATTATTTATTAATGACTTGCTGTCTGCTTGTGTTGTTAATTTATACAAGTGCTGTTTTCTTTTTCATCACTGCTTCATATTTTTTGAAATATTCGTAGAATAAAGAGTCATTTTACATTATCCAGTTTGTTGGACTTTCTAGTAACAGTATGCATATAAAAAAACATACAGAAAATAAAGTGCAAAATTCAAACAGAAAAATAATTCAAATAGAAAATCACAACAAATAATTCAATAAAAAGATTCAATTAAAATTCTTTATTAACTCATTTTTTTTAAATAAAAGAGAAACTCATTTTGGACTTATAACCCTTAAAGATATTGGTCGCTTATAATTCACCTTATTTCTCTTTCTAAAAATGCAATAATCACCTTTAGTGTAACAACTAATAGCTTGTTGAATCTCATTTTTCTCAAGACAGAGTTCAGCTAACCTAATCCATTCATCTGTATCTGATGGATTTAAGAATGCAGCCACTAAATACCACTGAAATAATATGAAATATTGTTAATGACTATATTTCAAGAACTATGCTTCAAATTTTTCAATAGCAGTGAAATAATGTTTAATCAAAACCCAGCCTCATATCTTTAAAAAGGAAAAATAGTTTGAAAATCATTCTAGTATCCCAAATAATAAAGAAAAAGATAAATAATCTCTATCAAAATCCATTTAAAAATAAAAATGTAAACATATAGTTAAACATTAATGCATATATTTAGAGAAAAATATATCTCATGAAAAGCGAGTTGAAAATGTCACAAAAAAACCCAAATTTTAAAATTCACTTTTTAAATTTCATGACTTTTTAAATTTCATTAGCAAATGACGGGGAGAAAAAGTACAATATTAATTGGGGATCAAAATTATGTCATCACAAAATAAATTCTTGATTATTCAAAGAGGGACGACATATACAATTTTTTATAAAATAAATTACTAGCAAATAAAATCATGTCAAAAACATTACCTGGAAAGCTTTCCTAGGTTCCCCCATTTCATCATATATAGTACCTAAGAGGTGGAAAGGTTCATATGCTTGTGGAGCTAAAAATAATAAAAGACAAAATGAAAGGTTAATTCAAAATTTTTTTCCCCATACATTTATATGCAAAACACTTCAAAGAAGAAATAAGTTTAAAATCACTAAAACGAGTCATATTATGAATGAATATCATGCTAAAAGCATTTATTGAGCTTTAAATGGAAAGTAAAATCAAGTACTCATATTTTTTTAAAAATTCTCTTTAAATATTAAAAAGACATTGCTCTTTTTGCATGGTATCTTGCAACTCAAACATAAACACCCCTGCGCTGGCCACTTGGACATCCGGTGAGAGACCAGCCGCAGCGACAGAAATCGGTTTACTGAAGTCAACCCTTTTATGACCTTTTCTACACCAACCCTAAATGCACCCCTTTAACTAGGGTACAACCCATCTTCAGAGATGGGCCCAATGAGCCACACCACCATTTATGTACCCACAACGAGGAACAAGACCCCACTTACATATATGGCAGCTTCACCTCCACATAATCGTGGTGCCCCCAGGTGGGATATGGCATCTTGTATTAAATTAGACTGTAGCTTGATTTCAATTGGATAGGTTGTATAGATAATAGTTTTGAAAGCATGGTTAGTTTCAGAAGCAGCAATTTATGGCTAAAAATGGGCCATTTCACAACCATTGTAAAACAAATAGTATTAGCATTCTGTAAACTTACCTCAAAATACCCTTTTTACTTGAATGTTATATACTTTTTGAAATTAAAATATTTGAATAAAAAGAAGAATACAAAAAGGCTGCACTGCATTTATGCTATATTAGATTTAAGCTGATTTGATTACTGTAATGGTGTTTAACTATGCGCATACAAAACAATAACTTATTTTGAAATTTACATAGCATTAACAAGTAACTCGTAATGTAAATTGATACTCGTAATGATTATTGATGAAGTGTCATATGATGCAATGCCACTTTATCAATAAATCAAAGGAAATTAATTGGGTTTAGATTTCTATACAATGAAATTAATCATTCACTTAAATAATCAAGACATAGAAAATGTTATGTATTTATTGTTGTACTGATAAACCTGTCTTTAAAGTTAAGTTTAGTTATATTAACATCCCATTTTGAAGCAACATAATGGCTATTTTTTGGATGGACTTCATAATTTTGAACTGCGGACAGATGACGAGGACGACACCTGCCAAACTCCCACATCACACCAGCGGGAGGACATTTGGCCACTACATCCGATTTAACATGCAACAAGCCCCATACATAGCAGATCTTCAGCGGAATTGGCTTTCAAACCTGGAACACTCCGGCCTTAAAGCCTTACCACTAGGCCACAGTGGCCTCATCCTTTAAATTAAATAAAAACAGGTAGAAAATTATATTGAACTATTGATTTCACATTTTCTTCTAAATATGTTGTGTCAGCAAAAAACAAATTGTGTATTTGAGCTTCTAAACCAAGATTTAAAAAAAAATGAACATGCAAATCCTAATTAATCTGAAAACTTCCAAAGCTTTGAATATTGGAAACTATGTTTTTAAACAGAAACTTAAATACACATCTTTTATATGAATTCTATAAAAGATTAACATAATACCCTTTAGAATTCTCATTTAACTATATATATATAATATTTTCTTTGTTGTAATCAATAAATAAGGAACAGGCTGAGTTATTAACTAATTTTCATTTATTATTAAACTATTTAAATCAATTTTAGGGAGAGTGGCTGACATACATGCATCTCAGTTCAGGTTTACAAGTCAAAAGAGAACAGAAAATCCCTGCATTTTCTCAGATAAGGGATTTAACATATAGACACGTGATCAAAGTGAAGGGAATATTAGCTATTTTTACTAAATTACGTAAGTGTTTTAGGGAAAAGTATGGCGGCAAAAAGTTGCTGATTTCACGATTTGTGTGGGCGCATGGAAGTAATTAGAATATTCTTTTAGTAATAAACATGCCAAACCGCGAGATTTAATATACCTCCAGCGCGGGAAATAAAACGAAACTGGTGTTTAAGAAAAGCGATTTGGAATACATTAAGATTTTAAAATATATAATATCAAAATTTAAAGCAAAATTGAGTGAGATTATATAATATATATATATATATAATTAAATATTTTTCAAATAATCAAAACTCAAGTAACATTTTCAATATTATACATCTATTAAACTAATAATTAAAATTAAAAATAAAATAATGTTATCTTATCCATAGTCATACAAATGAAATACAAAAAGATAGTTAGATTATAATGTATTAATACTAGTTAGATTATTACTACTATAAAAAAGACAATCTAGAATTAGAATTCCAGCAATCAAATGCCAATCAATCTTGGGAATCGATTATATTGCATTAATCGAATTTGTGGCGCCAACCCTCTGCGAAAGCCAATTTTTGGAAAAAACAAAAAGTATGGGAATAAATCTCCAAAACATTTCAAGATAAGAAAAGAGAAAATATAACTTAATGCTTACAAATTCATAGTCTTAGGTATTGTAATGACGTGAGCTTTATCCGAAATACAGTTCCGCATTTAAAGTGAAAATATTATTTCTAAATTAGGCTATAAATACTATACTAAACATCATTAAAAAATTATATTAAATAATTTTTAAAAATTAAAACTCATTATAATAATATATATTAATATGGAAATGTACTTAAAAATAAAATGATGCAATCTTATTCTTAATCTAGTGGCACCAACTACCTATTGTTACAAAGCTATAAAATCATTTCCCTGAGATGCTAATCTTGGCGACAAAAGGAATTCTCTAGAAGGATCTCGAACTTTCAACATATTTCTACTGGTTTCATGAACTTTCTAAAGATTATGTCACTTCCTACGTAATGAAGTCACTTCCTGTCGAAAAGTATAAAAGGCAAGCTCTCAAGCCAAGAAGAATGAGTTGGATTTGGATCTGCAAGCAAGCTGGTGAGCTAATAAGAAACCTTTGAGTGCTGTGTTGAGATTTAATGGTAATCTCTGTTGTGAATTTTTACAAGTGCTGTTTTAATATTTGTGTTATGTTTCTTTGCTTAGAATACCTGTAAAATAAAGAGCTTTATTTTTGTAATCCTGCTTAATGGACTGCATTCACGTACACCCACAAGACGAATTTGTCACACTATGCAGTGAAATACTAATATCTTTGTGAATATGTTTTTTAAGCGTCCTACAATAATAATACTTACAAATGATAGCATAATTGTTAGGTACTTTGTCAACATAAACTATAACAAATTCCCTCTGCAGATCTTCCATCTGTGTTTTTATAACCTTGTATCTAGTTTCATCATTTGTTTTAAAGTTGTGTCCATACAAATCATTCAAAAGTTTATGTTTATACTCCTCAAAAGCTTCTAGATGCATACTATATTTTATTGCCATTTTCAATATAAATTTTTCTATGTCTTTTTTTAATTGTTTTAATACTCCCATTACTATTAGATATAATCATTCTATGTTTTGTTCCCTTTTTCATTAGTTCTCTTAATATACTATTATTTACTATATTTAAGTCGCCTGTAAATTACATGTCCATGCTTTTTATCTATAAAATTGTTGTATACATTACACATGCAAGTGTCAATATTATTACTTTCTTTAATTTTTGGTAATATGTTGTTCAATTTTGATTGCTTTTAATTGAATGATTCATTCTATCAACATTTTGCTATCAAACTGATTTACTGATGCATTTTTTTAATGAGTTGGTATTTGATTAAATAATAAGCCTAAATGTTGGTTCTTAATATATCTATGAATAGCAAAAAAGTCACAGTTATTAATTTAATTTCTCTTTATTATTATTATTTTTTTTAATTTAGCAGGTGGTTGACAAGAAAACCACTGAATCTAACTACTGTAAAGCAGTAATTGCATAAGAACTATGAGAGGGACAAGATTAATATATACAGGCATTTCCCTAGTTTGATATACAGACATTAAATATAAACGAATTATGCATTCATACATAACAATTATCATTGAAAAGTGCATAGAACTACAAAAACATCATACTTTCAGAAGAACATAAATAGTTTTTTTTTCCATGGTTAATTCATTAAAATTTCAATTAAAAATTATTATTAATGAAATTGAAGCTCTCGGATTTTCTTAAAATATTGACGTTTCTTAAGAATGAAAAAAAAAGACATGAAATAGAATGCAGTTATAAGATACATTAAATCTATCAAAGATGTCATTTCTCAAACTTTAAGACAACAAACAAATACTAAAAAACAAATTAGTTCAAAACTTTTAAATTAGCCAATTTACCTGACTTTATTAATTCCATACAGACTTTAATAGCAGACTCAGTTTGCCCATCAGTAAAGTAATTATTTGCTTGTCCCATTAGACCTTCAAGGCCTTTTGGTAAGAGATTCTTCTTCCTTCGAATTTTCTGAGGTATAAAGAAAATAAAAATTTAATAATGTGATAAGCAGAACATCATCTACACTTGCAATAAATTAGCAATGAATGACTTACATAAGCACTAAATCAAATGATTAAATATGTATTTTTTACACTCACACATATTAAATCTTTATAATTTACATTCTATATAGTGTTTAAATTAAAGTATCTATAAACTACAAAAATACATGAAAAAATTTCAGTTTTTTTTTTAATGTATTTTCATTACATGAACAAGCTGTTTAAAAATTTAGTCTTCATTATCATTCTTCAGTACCTGTAAGTAGTCTTCTTCACTATCTGTCCTCCGTATTGTTTATAATGATATAGTAGGGACTTTGAAAAAATATTACAGTAAAAGCTTAACTAACCGGCATGCTCGGGAAACGCCGATTTCCGGATACTTGAAAAGTCCGGATAGTTGAGTGTGACAGGGAAAATTGGGGTGCGGTAGATTGTAGCCCTTTTTTTAGATTTTTTCGGACCAATAATTTGTTTTTGTCATTTTGTAATGCGCATTAAATATAATTTTTAAGAACACTTCGGTATCTTCCATAACATTGTATTTGCAATGCATATTATGAAGATTTTAATTTAACATTGACGATTTAAAAAAAAGTATGATCTGTAGCCAAATTTTTATCGTAAATATATAGATTCTAAAAATATAAAAATAGCCGACGAAACTAAAAAATATTCTACTCGGCAAGGATAATAAAACTCTTTTAAGTGATCATAAACAAATCCCGGATTGAATATCAAAACTAATCATCTTTTAAAAAATCGCAAGGGTTATTGCGCAATACGCGCGCCTCCAATTCTCCCGCACATGATATTATGTAATCGGAATCAACATCTGCCAGTATTCAGAGAGTAAATAAATAAAGGAAAAGAAAGAGACTTACCAATTTGGCCCCCCCCCCCCCCAATAAAACATCTGTGTCTGTGTATGTCAAAGTACTGTATATGGCTTTTTTCCCCCTTCTACGCCCCTCTGTGGGGAGAAGAAATAAATTGAAGTTCCAGAAATAAATTGTCCGCATGAATGGAACAGCATGGCGCGCGCATGCTAAATTTGGCCGTGCAGATGAAAAATTTTTAGAAAAACTCATTTTCTAATTTTTCCGGTTAGTTAAGCTTTCCGGATACTTGAATGCCTGCTAATCAAGAATTTACTGTATACCCATTTCCCTGCTACAAGAGGCTTCATTTTCTAGCTCCCCTACCCGATTCCCCTGTTATCTAACATTCTTGACCATAGGGTGGTGTTTTCCAAAGGAAAAAAATTGGGATTGTACTATACCAGCTTTCTAAAGAGGCAAAATTATTGTTATAGACAGCTGCATCTAAAAAGTTATCGCTGTAGGTAGGTTCAAAATGCATTGCATAAATAGGAATTCCGTCTATGCAAAGGAAATATCATTATAGGCATGTTTATCATTATACACAGGTTTCACTGCATATGACAATTGAAATAAAAGAGTAGTCAGATCAGGCTATAGAATTTTAACCTTCAGAATACTCCTGACTGTAGTTTTATGCATAAAGCTTCGGTTGGTTTGCTTCAAAGAATATATAATTAAAGAAATTCTCCACCTAAAATAAAATCATTTTAAAAACATCTTTCGGATACAGATCTTAATTGGGAGAAAAAGTTACCTTTTTGGCCTTCTGTGCTGTGTTTTCAATAGGCTCATTCTCTTTTTCCAGTTCTGCATAAGGAGCTAATGAATAAAGTAAAATAACAAA
Organism: Araneus ventricosus; assembly: GCA_013235015.1. Taxonomy (NCBI): domain Eukaryota; kingdom Metazoa; phylum Arthropoda; class Arachnida; order Araneae; family Araneidae; genus Araneus; species Araneus ventricosus. The sequence continues at coordinate 112,260 of BGPR01000572.1, read as the reverse complement.
TCACGATATATATAGAAAAAAAAAATGGTTTGAACTTCGGGTCAAATCAATTATTATTATGAAAGCTATTGAAATGATAAAAGTACTTTAGTGAAAATAAGCTGTGTAACAAATTGCTAATAGTTTGGTCATTATATTAGCCTCCCATACTGAAGCAACACAAGGCTTATTTTGGGACTGACTTTGCAATTTTGAAACGTGGTTCAATGACGAGGATGACACCAGAGCTGGCACCCCTCTCTCCAAACTTCCTGACCATACCAGTAGAAAGGCATACGGCTACTACATATAAATTAACATACAACAAGCCCCATACATGGCAGATCTTTGTTGGGATCTGGTTTCGAACCTGGAACCCTCCAGCACTGAAGCCAAGACCCTACCAATAAGCCACAGCTGCCTTCATAAGATAAGTAGTAATAAGATGCAAGCAAAAGGCTACATAATTAAGTTATTACAAGCTGTTTTTAATTTATATTCACTGTCTTTGGTAAAATTAGAGCAAAAAAGCTATTAAAGATATAATACCACTTTGTTCTTCCTCCACACGCATCCTTTTCCTCAGACGACTATTCGACCTACTGTCTTTCATTATATCATTCAGCTCATAGAATGATATTTTGCCTGAAAAATAAACAATATTTATGGTTAGAAAAAGACATATTTGAAATTAGTTCAGTTTACTAACAAAATGATCTTAAGAAGAATGAAGGCACAGAATGAGCAAATACTGGAAATAAAGATAAAAATTATTGCAAAAGACAACTTTGAATAAATAAAAATGTTTCCTGCATTTTATAAGAAGAAATATATACATTACTTCTCTACAGTAAGAGCATTTCATTCATAAAAACAAATTAAATAAAATGTGGAACATACTAAATAATGTTTTTAATCAGTAAAATAAAAGAAAAAGCAATCAAATGTCATTAATTTCATTGAACATGAATCAAGACCTGTGCAAAATAAATCATTACCTTCAGAAAATATCAATTTCCTATTAAATTATAAAAAAATTTTACAGAATTTTTTAACTTAAAAAAACCATCCTGTGGCTTCACCAGCAGGGAGAGAACAAACTTAGTAGATTACTAGCACATTGAAAGTAAGGATACAAAATGCAACCCTAATATTATGGCATGCAAAGGGAAATAAGGGAAAATGCGCCAATTTGGTGTCGAAAATGGTCAATGTGGTCAGAACGGAAAAATACCAGGGAGAGGGTAAAAGTAAAGTTTACGGTGCAGAGCCGTTCCTACCGACTTAGGATCGCGAACTTTCAGTTCGCCAATAGTAAGAAGGCTTGGCGATGCGAGAACATTTGTTTTGAGTATGTAGTGAGTGATTTAATGTTGCCTTGTGCACACAATGCTTGCATAATCTCAAGTTGGTTCCGGGCAAATTTTTTAAGCAAAAAAAAAAAAAAAAAATCAGCAGCTTTGCTTTCAGCAAAACGGTAAAATAGTAGCTTCGCGTTTACATTGAATGCTATGAATCTAGGGTTTTTTTTTAATTCAAAAAATGAGAATTTCAATTCCAAACAAAGTTTTATTCAAATTCGAAGAAATTGACCAATGAAATCGTAGATAGCACATACCCGACTAATAAAATCGCAATGCTGAAGAGTGAAATTAAAATATAATGGAATATAATGATTCCTGAACAAATGTTCTGACGTCGCCAATCTGTCTTCTGCTTGGCGACACAGAATTAGTGAGCTAAAGCGGCGAGAAAGGGCTGTGCACCATAAAACTTTACTTTAAGCAAGGAAAGAATCCAAGCTTTTCCTCCGTAATAGGTTATTAGTTAAGCAATATCCACAGATCAAGATTAATTTTAAGATTTATGGTTTAAGTTAAAGATGTAAACTACAATATCTACACTATGATCATTAACATAAAGTGAGAAAAAAACAACTGGTAGTAGATAGGGAATTTTTAATGCAACAACTGATAACAATTTGCTAGTTCAGTATTTTGAAGCAAATGATAATGCTGGACATACCAGATGGTGGAACTGTGTGAATCATAATAAGGAGAAGGGACTTGAAGGTGGATTTATTTTAACACTGAACAGAATGTCAAAAAAAGATTTAGCACTAGTATATATATTGCAGATAAAAAACACATAAAAACAATTCCTTTCAATCAAGTAGACTAATTACCTTGGGCATATTTATCTGCAGCATCACATCCCCACAAAATCTGATCATTTTCTCCATCAGATTCATGCATTTTTTCTTCACCTCCCTCATCTTCTTCAACTATTTCAATATTCTGTTTTTAAAAATAAACATACGTGATTACAAAATTTATGCATAGTCCAATTATATGGATACTTAGATTTTAACTGCTTGAATTTAATTATATTTTTAAATGCTATAGAAGGTCCTAAGCGATTACATGCAATACACAAGTATACTTTTAAAGAATCAACTTGATTTATCACATCTAGAATTAAAAATATAATACAGAATAGCCACAAAATCTCATTTTATATTCCTAAATTAAGTTTTTATCAGCCATATAAGCTTTTTTCATTCTGAAAAGATTATAAAGATTTAAAAATGATTTTCATCCATCGTAGCATTATTTAAAACTTATTAGACTTCATAATGTACAAACCGTACATTATGAGATGTACCGTACACTTTGGTTTTATCAAATTTTGGACACCACAGATTTAATTTTTAGGAAATAATTTGTGTTTTTAGCAAAAAATAAATAATCATCACACATAATTTACCGTAATTACTTCTTCATCAGGACATGGTGACACTGATCTGTCGGAAGAATAGCTGTCATTATCACTATCATCAATGATGTAATTTCCTAGCTGAAAAAAAGAAGATAATTGAAGAATTTGAGTAAAAATTGTGAATTCAAGACACCAATATTTAGTTAAAAGCTGTAATAGTCTTAACCTTTATTTGCTCTTTATATTGTTCCCACTGTTCCAATGGTACATCTCTTGTCAATGCGGCAAACAATTCAGATGTACCTTCCATCGGATCATAATCCATTTCGTCAGTTCTACGAGAATACTTCAGACTGTATAAAAACTTACGATACGGTCGATCTTTACCAACTTTTAAAGTTCTACAAAAAGGGATGCTTCTTTTTTAAAAATAAAATTAAAAGATTTTCATTCGTACGAAAAAAAGTGATTAATATTAATGAAAGTAAAAGGGAGATTAAGAAGGAGACAAGAAAGAGGAATATTAATCCGTATAATGGGATTACATACTGTATTAAAATGAACACACACAGTCTCTCGTACACTCTAGTCTGAAATATGAATAAAACATTTCATCATCGACAATTTTCATTCATGTGTTTGTGTCGAGAAAAGTTGAAAGAATCATTTCACTTCATCTCATACCAAAAGATGTGTAACGGTTCGCTGTCACCAAATATCAGCGAGACTTTTCGGTAGTGAAAGCGGAATCATGTTTTCATTGCTACTTTTTGCTATGAATCAAAGTGTCCACACAAACGAAGAGAAAAATAAAATACAGAGACAAAGCGAGTAGTGTTCTAAATACATTTTTAGGATTGGGAAAAAGAAATTGATGCACCACAGACCCGGGAACGACGGAACGCACTGTAGCGGCAGTGGAAGGAGAATAAGGGGTATGGAATGGAGGGATGCATAATCCACGATATTTTTAATAAAAATATTTATTTTATTGTTATTTTTAAATATCTGTTCTAAATAAGTGTGATTTCAATCACACTTTTAATTTTCAAATTCTTAGTAAATGCATGCAAAGTGTTTTGAAAAAAAATTTAAATTATTTGTTTTTATTACACTTTCGGCAAAATTTTGAGTTTTTAGTTCTATATACTGTCGAAAGATGGCGCCTGTAGCAAAAACTATTTTTAAATAAATTTCCGATCAATTAAGTTAACCACAAATATCCCCACTAGGCGCGGAAGCCAACATCAATACAGTTCAATTCCGAATGGAACAATTGTTATTAGTTAAATCATTTGGTTAAAAATTTTGCCTCCAAACAAACCTTAGAAAGTTGCCACAAAGAACGATAGCGGACAATATAGCAACTTTTCCCGCATATAGCAATTTTATTTTTCAACAAAGTTGCAGCAATCCTGCTCTGCAAGTTTGACACGGCAAGACAGCAAGTTCAAAACAAGTTTGCAACAAGTAGAGAGAACAAATATTTGACGAACTGTTATTTTCTACACAATTTTAAAAAATCACAAATACCAATGATGAATACTACTGTCAAAAAGGTGTGATTCAGTGATTTGTATAAAATGTACGCAAAGCGTTTTTTTTAAATTTCTTTTTAATATAATTTTGCGAGGTTTTATTTTTTAGTTCTATATACTATCAATAGACGGCGCTATCAAAAGCATGAACTACCTTCTCCACACAGGGGGAAGGGCATCACCACAACCCACCCGGGGAAAACAAAGTCTTCACCGGTGACAGTAGTGATGTGTCAGATTCGTTCTTTTGGTGGAGTCGGATTCACGGATCCGAGTCCGGTTGCGGATTCGGATCCGCGGATTCGTTCCGATTCCGGAACGTAAATGGATTTATCGCCGATAATTACTGTAATAATCTTTATTATTGAACTTTTATTTTAATATAATTATGAATCATAATTAATAAAATTATAATTAATTATATTAATTAATTATATTGATATTAATTTTAATGAATAATTTTGATTAATAATTATAATTAGATAATTAATTATATTGATATTAATTTTAATGAATAATTTTGATTAATAATTATAATTAGATAATTAATTATATTGATGATCATTTTAATAATTAGTTTTTATTACTAATTATTTTTTAATTAACATTTCTGTTAATTATTTAAAATATCGTTAACGTGGTCGTCTAAAAGTTTTTTACGTCGACTTCCAACACTAGATGTCGCTGATCGCAACTCGGCGAAAGCGATTTGCCTACGTATCTTGTTACCCTGCAATGCCTTCTCAGAGTTGAAAAAGCGTTTTGCGCATGCGCTCTGACTGAATCTTGGAAAATTTTCTCTGTACATAACGTTGACGATATCATCAGAGCGCATGCGTATTACTATGTAGTTGTAATCGTATATGAGTAATTTCGTTTACGCGTGAATAGCAAAGAGGGGTGGGTGAATAAGCTCCTCTTACAAACCGTTAAACGTGTTTCCTTATCGCAAACAAAATGATAGTAGGATGCTTTACGGCAGGTTCGGCTACTTTTTTCCGTAAAAAGCCATTTTTAGAATTATATTTATCAAAATAAAAATTTGAGACCGGAAGTCTGCAACTCGAACTGTGAAATATGCATTTTGAAAATTGAGTCTAAAATAATTTTTTTTTTTGCTAAAATTTATTTAATTTTCCCTTTTTTAAGTTAACAAGATACACTGCAATTCAATTATCTATTTTGAATTTTACAATAGCCGTAATTATAATCATAAGATATAATTATTAAAGTAAAAATAAGTGATTTAAAACATTTTTACATATAAATTATCATTTTTCTTTCGTCAGGCAGTATGCTTGGACTTCAAATATTTTATATGCTTAATTTGTATGAACAATAAAATTAAAATATATACTTAACAAAAAAGAACAATATCAAGTTTCTAATGAGATTTTGTTGCTGAATTGAAGTTTTCATGACACCATGTGAAGATTTTTTTATCGTAGTTAAATTTAATTTAATTTTTTTATACGTATATTATTTACTAACATAAAAAGAGTCGCAATTATGCCTTGAAAGAACCATGCTTTACAGAAAATACTTTAAAGAAAATTGGAAGTTCAAATCAATCCACATGTTTCCGGCATATAGAATGCAGAAAACTGGAAGGCACGCACGTTTCCTAGGCATTCTATTGAAACCCAAATGACAAAGCGGCAAAGTATGAAAGAAATCGTCCATTCAATTTTATAAGAAATAAAAGAGTGTCGTTTTCACACACATTCTGGATTAGCATTCATAATATATATAAAGAAACCCAATTCCACTGAAGATCCGTCGTGTATGGGGCCTGTTGCACGCTAAATCAAACGTAGTGGTCAAACGTCCTCCTGTTGGTGTGGCGTGGAAGTTTGGAGAGGGGGGTACCAGCTCAGGTGTCGTTCTCGTCATCTGACCGTGGTTCAAAATTACGAGGTCTGTCCCAAAATAGCCCTCGTGTTGCTTCAAAACGGGGCGTTAATATAACTAAACTAAACCTATCGAATTAAATATGATGCATAGAAGATAGGCCAGGAAGGAGAGACGTGAATAATCTCTGATAAGTTAGAACCATGACTGTCTAAAATCCAAAATATTATTGTTTCATTTTTTTCCATCTAAAACGTATTTCTGTTCTGCATACTTCTCAAAATCTTGTAATATAAATGAGAGTAAAAAAAAAGGACTTAAATATGCAACAATATTTAACTCTGACAAAAAAAAAATTAATTTACGACATAAAAGCAAATTAAATTCCAAATAATTTTAATGCTGCCTTTTCATTCAATTGAATTCCTTGAAAGTACAACCCGAAGCTGATAATTTTATTTTCATAGGATTCGCTAACAACGTGACACATATCTGAATTGATATCATTAAATATTATCAATAATGAAATAAGCAGAAACAGTTAAGAAACATATTTCAATTATATAATTAAATTCAAAATTATAAAAGAAAATTACGAACTGTTTTACTGCTACAATTTTCAGTAAAAGCATTTTTAAAAAATTAAGATTAATATCCTTATTCCATTCCTTACTTGCAAGCCAACTTTTTTACTGTTTCGTTTACGAAGTGTATAAGGAGAAAGTCTTGCAATCTTCAAAAAATTCGAACTCGAGATGTTGACGAATCTCCACGTTTTAGACCTCCCCGAGTCCGAAAAACACAATTTTGGTATCATGTCTGTCTGTGAACACGATAACTCAAAAACGGTTAGACCGAGAGGGATGAAATTTGGTATTTGATCTTTACACACAATTTGTAGCTTTCTATTCAAATTTTGTACAAATCCGTCCGCGGGAAGTCTGTCTATCCGTGTTCATGTGAATACGATAAGTCTAAAACTAAAATAGCTAGATGGATGAAATTTGGTATACAGTTTTATCAATCATCTAATTGTAGAAGAAAGAAATTTAAAATTCCCTGCCCTTGTAATCCTCTATCTTGTATATTTCATATAATTGTTGTGGTTATACTCCATTCACCTGTGATTCCGTCCTGATATGCCACTACACCTGCATCTGCACCCTTATATTGCTGAATCATATCCTCAGTGTCGAAAAATAAATTGGAACTAACCAACCTTTATCCCAATCTACTTCATAAATATTATATTATGATTAGACACTAGTTATGAAGGTTTCCATCCTCACGTTCCTATTCACCTATGTCAACTACCTTTTAAATGGTGAAAAAGGATTAAAAACAAGAAATTACTTGAAAAACAAAATTCACCACCGAGCTTCATTTTGGAAAGGACGATGATTTCCTCGATTTTTTTTTTGGAAAAACTAAAAAAACTAAAATGATTCCATGCCAAAACGAAAAATTCTTGCAACGATTATATTTCTAAGAAAATCCAGAATCAAATTTAAAAAACAGCATGCAGTTTCGTCAATTATTGAATTAATAGGAGCTGTTCAAAGTTGGTGTCCGGTATAACGGATACCAGGTCTGAAGGGGTTAAGACTTTACAGAAGGAAATCCAAAGTCTCACAGAAACGAGACTCAAGTGTTCGAAAGATTCTCCCCAACTCAACCTTAACATCCGTGAACCCTCCTTAGACTGCGTATTTATATAAAACAATTTATGACTTTCAGGGTCCCAAGCGGTTCTCTATCGACCCTCAAGAAATTAAAGCCATTTGCCTACCTCGAAATTTCTATATATGTCGCGCTACAAACCGAAACTGGACCACTATTCGTTGGTGTGGAGTGGAAGTTTGGAGAATGGCGTGACAACTCATTTGTTCTCGTCATTGGTCAACATTCAAAATTACGAGGTATGTTCCAAAACTGCCTTCGTATAGCTTAAAACCTTGATGATAATCTAATATAAAACAACGCTGTAACAAAGAGTAGACAAAGAGTAAATGGGAAATCTAGCATTGACGTTCCTTTATCTTGAAATTTCAACTATTTCTAGAGTCAATGCTTGCTAGTTATAGCAGAAAATAATATCCTCACGTTAGCGTGGAGGGGGAGTTTGGAGAATGGTACACTTAAAATGGAAAGATTAAAATTACGAAATCCGTTCCAAAACCGCCCTCGTGTAGCTTAAAAACTGGACGTCAATTTTATATGAAACAACAGTATAACACAGAGTAAATTAGAAACCCCAGTATTATTACACTGATAATCGTTTATCTTGTAATTTCGATTATTTATGGTGACAACTTCAGAAAATATTATCTGAACGAATTTCATCGATTCATTGATGCCAAGTTTACATGCAGCAACAAAAAGTGTAAATAATATTTCGCTACTTTTTGGCTCAAAATTTTAAAATGTAATCAAATTTTGAGATTCTAAAAGTATTGCGCTGAAATTAGATAAATTCTGAAAATAATGATATTAAACAAGTAAATATAGAATTAAAATAAGCTCGATTATGATGCTTTTCATAAATATGTCATAGGTTTCCGCTTTTCTTTATAAATATATAAATAGGGAGAGTATACTTATTCTCCTACAGTTTTGGTAGATTCATTCGAGTCCACAAAAAATAAGTAAAAATTAAATATTCGCATAATTGATGTATGTTTAATTTTTAAACACAGCACGAAATGACCCATATTAAAAATGAAATGTAAATATTTTTATTTTCTAGCAAATGAAAAAAATATTCTAGAAATGTTTACTGTATTTAAAAATATGGAGAATTAAAAAATTGTGTTTGATAATTTTAGTATGATTGTAACTGTTCTTTAAGTTCTATCAAATGTTTATTTGCATGGAGAAGAATTTTGTGTTTCTGTCGCTGTGTTTATTTGTAAGCACAATTCTTATTTCGATGACAAATATTTACTTTCTTTTTCTTTTGAGTTTAGTACCCAAGGGTAAAGTTATCGTTTGACACTTTCAATAAATAGCACGTTTTTTTCTTTCATTATTGTATCGCAACTTTGAAAAAGAGATGTGATTATTAGTTTCAATCAAGAAAATAATTTATATAAGTAGCCACAAATGCTAGAATAACTATCAAAAATAATTTTCTATACATTATATTTAATTAAATGTTTACATCTTGTTTAAATCAATAAATTTATTATTGATGATAATTACAAGAGTATAGACAGCGAGATAGATGGAGTTAACTAACGTATATAATCAGTGGCGGACTGGGTCTGAAAATAGTGGTTGCCAGGTGTCAGTGAGGGCCCACACATATCTATAATCGTAACATTAATTACATTAATAAATTATATGTATTTATTTTTTTATATTTAATTATATTAATTTAAATCTATAATATTTAATAATTATATATTTAATTAATTTTTTTATTATATATTTCATTCTTCCGCGTCTTTAAAATAAATCCCTTTTAACACCCTTTAATTTTCTATGTTTAAAATAACGAAACAATGTTTAAAGTTATTTGATTTTAAATTCCGTAAGTTAAATATTATATAAGAAACACGGACCTTGGGTACAGGGCTATTTTATTTATTTGCTTTAGAGAAAGAGTTCTTTTTTCTCTCCCATATTTCCTGGGGGCCCACTTGCCATCGGGCAAGCTGGCAACCTCGCCAGTCCGCCACTGTATATAATAAGAGCGCTATAAAAGAAATCTGGTTAATCGCAGTGCAGCAGCAGAAACGAAAGAATCCCCTTCTCTACAGCAGGAAAAAAAAAAAAAAACTGCAATAAAACTGCCACCCGTAGAGGAACCGTTTAGCTTACTTTCGACCTTGGAAAGAAGAATGCAATTACGCGGCAGCAGGGAGGGAGGGACTCTTCACGTTCTAAAGAGACCCAATCGTTGTATTCAAAGGTTTTCCGCATAGGGTTGCCGAATTACTATACACACAGGACAAAATATCGGTTTTCAAAAAAATTAGACGCTTTTTCATTAAAAAGAATCTTTAACTGTTGAGAAACTATTATTAAAACTCTTCATGCATATTTATTTTCTTCAAAAATGAACAAAATTAGCTTTTATTACTATGAAAGAGTCCAAGAGCATATCTGACCAGCACTTTGGGCGCCATCTATCTTCACCTTTACGTACTAAAAGAAATTAACGAAATTTAATGAATATTTTGGGTTTTTCGATTTTTTAAAAATATTAAGAGCATTTTAAGAATTTTGGAGTTTCACACATTACTTACAGTGATATGTCGGACCATTTTGACAAAATTCTAGACTTCAACAATAGATATTAGCGGTACTGATATGATTTTGGTGATTTATAAGCTTTAGACGACCACCTTAAATGAAGTGTTGCAAACCAAGGTATATAAAAAAAATCGACATAATGTATTCGACGTATGTGAGTAATTCTTTAAATTACTCAAATGGACAAATATTATTTCTTAATAATTTTTAAAATACGTGCCTATTTGTTGAGTTATCTTAAACTTTTATACCAAAAATTCTTGACTTTTTGAAAAAAGTACAGACTCAAATTTTTCTCTTAAATAGTATTTATCAAATCTATTAATTTCAGTGTACCGAGATTCAACTAAGGAAACTATTTTTGATATTGAAATCTTGAGTTAAGAACAAAAAATTATAATTATTTTTAATTATAATTATCATGAATTCTTTTTATTTGCATGTTTTTTTACTAGCAACTCTTTTACTTCTCAAGCAATATCAAAAGAATCATTGGTCAAACCAACTATTCTACTGGTTCCTTTGTAAACAACCTCAGAAATCTATCTGTATGCACAGCGTCAACCGAATCTTACCATCCTCTCCTGCTCCTCGCAAAGAAACTTATCTGCATCATCCGTGACCCCAAATGATGTATCGTTCATTCCAGAACGAAACAAATCCTCTTCTAAAATTATGGATCCGAATCAGTGATTCTGAATCGGAATCAGCAATTCCGAATCCGCGGAATCAAAGTGAATCCAATTCCGATTCACGAATCCGGTTCCTCGGATTCATCGCGAATCCGATTCCGCGGATTCATCACAGATCCGATTCCTCGGTTTCGTTCCTTTTAGCGGATTCGTTCCTTTTGAGGATCCGGATCCTCGGATTCGTTCCGGAGTGAACAGCTCATCACTATTAAGCAGGTCACGCTTCACCGTGCAGATCACCGTATCCCAACTCGTCTGGTATTATATCACATTTCGCATTTCCCCCCCATCGCGGTTAAAGACGTCTTTCTGTGAATCACCACTCCTGTTGTGATATGCGTTCTCGAATGATAACGTCGCTTTTGTAATTCGAAGCTTCGTCGGGAACTTAAAGGTGCAAGTATTTGTTTTTCTCTTTGATTGACAGAATCGCAGTAATTATATAAAAAAAGAATAGTCGCGGTAAAGATCTCATACTGTGATCGCACCGAAAATTGCGACTGTGACGTCGAAGGATGGCTTCTCTGGTTGATTAATATTGATTGTGAATGTGACCCGTGAACTCAAGTTCCAACATATCTTTCTACAAGAATTTTTACTGGCGCCATCTGTTGACAATAAGGAAAATTAAACATTAAACCTTAATAGAAAGTATTAAACAATAAGTAGAAGTAATAGTTTCTTTATTTGAATTTTTTAGAACATTTTACTTATACTTAATAAGACATTTTGAAAATTAAAAGTGTGGTTGAAATAACAGTTATTTGGAATAGATATTTAAAAATAGCTATAGCAAAAATATTTGTTACTCAAAAAAGCGTGGATTATACACCCCTAGCAACAAGTGATCGCAAACGACGAAGTCACCATGCGTCAAACTTGCAGTGAACTTGTCGTGCAAGTTCATTGTAAACTAGTAGCAAAAATAGCTTCCCGTCAGGGACGCGTATTTACAAACCCTACCCTGATAGAACTGAGGCAGGAAATCGGACAATATGATTGGCTCGCTTCGGCGAGAGCCGATGACGTCGTTCTTTGCTCTCGTACGGAAATTATAACAATACAAGCCATTGAATGCGGACTTTGAATTAGTTTAGGTTTCCGTTGCTTGGACTTCGCGAATTTTGATCTACGATACGCACCTACGTAGCAATTTTATTTAGTCTAGCGATTATACTTTTTTACATTCTTACTCACGAGTAACATAGATGTGGCGGAGCAAATTCGCTGGAATATTACTGTGGATAGTTTATCTCTCTGAGCCCGGCTCGAGAGAGAATTTGGTTGCCTCAAAGCCTGGGGTAATTTTTCGCTCACAGAAACAGAATGGAATCGTCCTTTTCTTCACCGCAATGCCAGAAAAGGGGACGCCTGCTGCGCGGTCATTTGTCAAAAATGAAAGGGGAGCCATTGATGGTCATTTGCGGTTAGAACTATCGGTACCGAACAGTCTTGTGAGTGAAATGCTTTTCGGGCTATTCTACTCTATCAGTTTAGGAGGAATCTCGATTAGTTTATCTAAATGCTTTCAAAGAAGTTTCTGAATTAATTTTTACCCAGTCATTAAAATTCCCGTAGGTTCTCGCACGGTCTGTGCTGTAAAATTTGGCTTATTTTAAAAAGAAACCGAATCTATAAACTTTAACCAGTTATTATTCACTTGTGCAATTGACAGATAATTCTGGTAAATATATCTTATCAGTAGAGACACACTTACAGAGCGGTCAAATAAACTAAAGACTATGAAAAAAGCAATAAATCCGTCAGGGGAAAAGGTGGTTGCTTTTATCACTCGGAAATTTCTTTCAACTTCAGACATTTTAGAAAGAAAAGGAATAATTTATCTCGAGAGCTCCTAGGAAAATTGTGAACACACAAGCAATGCTTTCTGAAACAGCCTTCTTTTATCATCCTGGCAGTCAGTCTTTTTCGGCAAAAAATCGCTAATCATCAATATCTCAAAGATACGTCATCTTATTTTTGCACAACTCTAAATGAGTGTTCACCAATCATATGAGAGAATTACCCTCGAGACAAGTTTTTATAGATATCAATGTGAGAAAAAGGCGGTGTTTATGTTGAAAAAGTAAAGGAAAGAATGAATTATAAACAAAAAGAGTCGTAACCTTTTTTTTCCGAATATCGGTAGGCTATTCAGGTTTATTCAAGTATGCAAGGTGTGCACGCCCCCAACACCTTAATTAACGTTGTATTATTATTGAAATTAATTAATTTTATTTTTTCAAATATTTCATGAAAAGAAACGCACTTAGAGTTAAAAAATATATTTTGAAAAATAATATCTTTAAATTACAAGCTTATTTTTAAATATGAAGAAAAGAAGGCAGTTGTTTTGGTTCCTACTTGTCTTGTAAGACGAGGTAAGCCATGTATTATACTAAATTTGTGACAAATTAACCTCGTTTGTGTACATGTGAGGCACAGTTAAATGTGGCGTTTGTGGCTAGCAAAACTGTAAACACCGTTGTTGAAAAGGTTTAAAATTTCATTATTAAAATTTATTATTTGTGTAATGAAATATATTGATAGTTTAATATTTAAAAATAAATCTCTAATTTTAAAATGCCGTGCGACAGTATAAAAGGTTAAAGACCGCAACCTCTCTCTCCCCCTTTCCCCCTGCGAATTTTCACTTCTGAGAAGCTAAAGAAGTAAAAAATGTTTAGTATCTTTAGCTCAAATATTCATCATTTTATTCATATAGAGCGAAAAATCTTAGAGATACTCTTGTGCATATCTGTTCCGAGTTCTCTTAAGAGACCCAAAGTGATACTGGACTACACATATGAAAATTTCCCGACAATTAAAAGACGTCGGGATGTAAGCACAGTCGATGCAAATCTGGACCCGTAAAATCCTCCGAAATTTTACGTTTCGACCTGATTAAACCGCTACGTTGTGCAAACCCGCGCTTATTTCCGAGAGCTCATAATTTAATTCCATCGCCATTTTCCTGCTAAATTTCGTTTTTCTCCATCTTTTTAGACCTTATTTGCCTTCTATTTTAGTCTCTCCTAGTTGCAGCACTGTAACCTTAATGAAAATACGGATCCGGACACGGAAAACACCCTTCTTCCAAAATTCCACACCACACTAGCGTTTCGCAATGTTTTCCGCTAAAATTTCTTACGCAACTTGTTCTCCCTTCTTTAATTAGCTCCCTCTTTTTTAATTCATCTGATTTTAAATCTCTTATTCGAATTTTTTAACCGTTAATTTAATTAGAAGCCCATTCATTAACTAGATGTGGTGGTGCATTGGACGCTTCGCGACGTCGCGGTACTCCGTAACGAAACTCAGTTCCCTTCCGTTGTGCATATCTGACAGCATATCAAATTATCAGTTGGCAAGCCAAATTTAATATCTTCTGATTAATTTCATAATTAGTACATACTAAATTCAATATAGGACTTTCAGCAAAAAATTAGAGCTCGCACAACATCAGTAAAGTTTTTTAAAAATCAGATGTATCTCAAGCGGTTTCTAATTTTACAATCATTGAAACAATAATTGATTTTTAAATTGAATTTAAACATGTCTAGAATTTAACTTTATTTAAAAATCTTATTCAGAAGTCTTGTTTGCAGTTTTTAACTTATGTTTTTCAGCAGTTGATTTTAACAGTAATTAATGGTCACCGTGTTTCCGTAAAATGTACAAATCATGAAAAGTTGAGAAAAACAGTAATTGACAATTTTATGGAATCTAAATTATTTTCTTTGGTAAAATTTGCTTGTAGCAATACAATCAAAAACAATAAATGAGTAAGTAAATAAATTTACTTTTCAAAAAAAAGTTGGCATGAAAGATTTCTGTTCCAAAAAATGTGTGAATTGATCAGTGTCAATAAAATAATTTAAAAAGGGGAAGAAAGAGTTTTCTTAATTTTTTTACTAAAATGAACATTTTCAATATCTTTTGCATAAAGCAAGTTAACAATTTCCTTATATAGATCATAATGAAATGTATAAAAAATGTAAATTGGATTTATTTTTTTCTTCTTCTGATAAATATAATCTCATTTAGTAAATAACTGTCCTTTCTTCCTTCTTTTGCTACGTTCCGACTTAATGACTTGACAAAACCGCATATCACTCACTGTCAGAATTCCCTCCACCCCGCTGAGATAATCTGCCCGGGTGGCCTCGGGAACTTCGTTACTCCCCTAAAATACTCCCAACCGCCCCAAAACGTCCGACTCCGTCCTCAGTCGACAGGGACGCTTTGGGGCTCCGTCGGGCTCATAGAATTATTCGACAAATACTATTTCGTACAAATACCAAATGGAACGGCAGAAAATCATGTCCAGCAGCAGAAAGATTTTGTTTACTGGTAAGTTTTGATTCGAATGTAATCTTAATTTTTCCTCTTTAAATAGAATCTGCTTTAGCTCTATTAATATATATGTGGTATTCCCATAACTAACTCTTACTAAAGTACTTTTCAATTTTATAATTGTAGAAGAAGAAAAATTCGTGTGTCATTACAATTCTTTCAACGTAAAAAATGAGTTAAATAAATGAAATTAAAAAAAAAACTGTCCCTTTTAGTAAAATACTAAGTTTGGTTCTACAAAATATTTTTTAGTGTTTTTTTTATTGTATTATGTGGTTATGTATTATTCCCAGAATCCGAAGATGTACAATAATCAAATTGCTATTTTTTTAAAATTAATTATGTAATTTATTAACAAAAATGACTAACAAAATGTAAAGAAATTAAAACATTATATATAAAATATAATATAAATATTTTGATTAAAACTAATTTATTTAGATAAGTATTGCATAGTGAAAATATTAGAATCTGTGTTCATTTTTTCACATTGAGTAAATGTGACAATTCTAACGGCTGAGACAATTCTTGCATTCTAAGACAGTTTTTCTATGACTAAGACAATTCTTTATTTCAGAAGAATTTTATTTTGATATAATATTTATATATCCAGTTTCTTCATCTTGGACCTCAAAATGGACATGGCCTGCTTGAAGTATATATAAGTTTCTAAAAAAAATCTTATCTTTAAATTTAAGAAAAACACCAGTTTAAATTATTAACCAGTGATGGCTGAATACATGTCTTCTTTGCA
Organism: Araneus ventricosus; assembly: GCA_013235015.1. Lineage (NCBI taxonomy): Eukaryota > Metazoa > Arthropoda > Arachnida > Araneae > Araneidae > Araneus > Araneus ventricosus. The sequence goes on along the minus strand of BGPR01000572.1, from coordinate 96,115 downwards.
TTAAATAAGTTTCCCATTTAATTCCAGGATTTCATACCTGTTTGCAGAATTAAGAATAAATAAATTTGCTATTTATACATACCAATTAATGTTTAGTAATATAATCATTCAAAATGTGCAGATAAAGAATGCAGCACCTACCCTTCGTAGAAGTTTAATCTTTATTATTAATCTGGAAGCTAGGCATGATTTATAACTGAGGAATGGATAATTTTTATTAGGATTAGTTAGAAACTATTTTCTGTTCATCTATAAGAAGTAATTTTATTTGAAGTGCTGAAGGGAGTGTTGAAAGAAGAGAAATCTTGTCGAAAAAAGCAGATTGACATTAGTAAGTGAGAGTTGGATAATAAAGAATATAAACTTTTATATAATGGAAAAGGTATTATCAATGGATGTAATTATAAAAGCAGCTGATTTTGCAGACATCTGTCTTAAATTTGTTAATCACAGTTGTTTACATTATTATGCACATAGTTAAGCAAGATAAATTCATATTTTAAAGTCCATTCTGTTGATATGCTTTTTGTTACAGAAAATGAAAGAGAAAATTTCAATTTATTCAAAGTGTAATCTAACAATTGCATATAAAGAAAAACCTTTTGCATTTGCTGTGAAAACTCCAATGATGAAGAGGACTGCCAGATTAAAAGCCCCTGTAGAAACAATTTTTGCTGACTCAACAAGCCTAGGGGATGCAGAAAACCATTCAATCACATTCATGCTAACACTTTGCACTCCATGAGCAGTACCTGTTGTATTTTGATAACCAACGGACAGAAAAAGAATCTTATAAATAAGATTTTGACTTGATTATGGATATACTAAAAGAATCAACTCTCCATGGTAAAGGGGCTCCAGCCATTTTAATTACAGACTAGCTGTATGGCCCGGCATTGCACGGGCTAAATCGAATAATAGCTGAGGTCACGTGACACATGCCTAATGTGTGTTATAATATTGTTGAAGTGTGTTGTATTAGTGTTTTCACCTCCTGCTTCAGCTGGGTGTAGATGAGAGGTCCTGTGATAAATTTGGCCATGAATTCTTAAGCAATACGCTCCTCTCCCTGTAGACGGTACAATCTGTGCACCCATTGAAGCACTGGTACGACCTTATGTTATTTTTGAAATGTACTGATAATTCATCGGAGCCATCCATCAATCCTTTCATTTCCACTGGATAAACTGAAGCCTGCTCAATTATATTTCCATTATGACAACAATGAGTGTAAATTCCTCTGGTATTCTTTTCATCCCGGAAATACAACCCTCCACATTTCAGACAGAGATTGTCCATTTCTCCACAGTTGTGTTCTTCAACAATAGGGTAAAGAACAGTTCTAGCTGCATAAAAAGTTTGTATCTGATAGTGATTTTGTCCTTCAATAACACTTAGACGGCTTTCTCTAGCATGTTGTAGCATGGCTGACAATCGGCTATTTCTTTGTTCGTCTGTTTCTTCGGCTCTTCTTCTCTGGCCACGTTGTGCCATTACTGCCAATCGGCTATTTCTTTGTTCTTCTGTTTCTTCGGCTCTTCTCTGCTGGCCACGTTGTCCCATTACTGCCAATCGTCTATTTCTTTGTTCTTCTGTTTCTTCGGCTCTTCTCTCTTGCCCACGTTGTGCCATGTCTGACAATCGGCTATTTCTTTGTTCTTCTGTTCCTTCCACTCTTCTGTCCTGGCCACGTTGTGCCATAGTTGACAATCGGATTACAATTTTAATTACAGATGAATCGGAGACAGAAGTAAATGCACTGAAGAAAATTTGGCCTAAAAGTACAATTTTTCTGTGTATTTTCCATGCAGGGTGGGCTGTTGTGGCGTCTCGCTTTTCGAGATGACTCTGTCAGAGGCTAATAATACGAATAATTTTTCTGAGGTTGCCATAAGGATTTTCAAAGATGATGTTTTTTCCTGTGTAATGGCATATACACTTAAATAGACTTCTGCTCAACAACATTAGAAGATTATTAAAGCAGAAAACTGCAAGAAATTGCTAATTCTAGGAATGCTGGTTCAAGACTTTTCTCGAAAAGATGAAGAAAAAGGCATTGGATTCTGCACGTGAATCCAGAACACGTAACAAATTCAAATATAGAAAAACAGCGAGAAAAGTTGATAAAGGCATTCAGAGACACTTTTGAAAAATTTGATCCTTTGGAACCAGGTAAAGAGCTTAGAACTTGTTTCATTTTTATACAATTAATTATTATTAATCACTAAATAGGAAGATGTGTTAAAAATATTCTAAATTGTGAACTGTATAAAGATTAAAAGTTTAGGTATTTATTTCACATATATTTGATCAAGGAAACTTGACATTTTTCAGTAAATACATCTTTTATTTCCATCACTGTATTTTGTGCATTTATAAGCAATCTTAATTCTTGTGATAACTTCAGTATAAAAGGACATGCAACATGTATCTTGACAATGAAAGGAATATTATAAAAATGCAACAAATAAGATAGGAATAATCTCCAGTGTTTAATATTTATAAATTTGTCATTACAATCAAATTCTGTCATTATAATTTAATTACTATCCTCTACAATATAAGTTAAATAAAATATATGAGAAAGCTTAAAGTATCTTTAGATCAAATAACAAAATTGTGAGTGTTAAGACAATAAAAGAAGGAATTGTTAAATATATTTAAATAATTAACCAATAGAGATACTGAAATAATATGAGCATTTAAAATTCGTACAGGGAAAAAAATTCATAACACAAAAGAAGAAAAAAAACTCAAGAGATATTTTCTTAAAAATTTTTTTGAGTGCATGTTTTCGTACCTTAAGTCTGGGATTTCCACTAATGGATATTATAATTTATTATTGTTTCTCAAAATAATAGTCGTTCCTCTAAAATCTTAAAAGATACTGCTATGGTTATTGAGAACTTTTAAAATAAAATTATCTTTGAATCTAGATCAGTGGTTACCAAACTATTTTGGTCGTGGAACCCCAAAATTTGATGCCAATGGTCGTGGAACCCTGAATATTTTTTAATTAACGACTTTTCAAAATTAATATCTGATATTAAATGAAACAAGTATTATTTTGGTATTTCAGATTTTATTGAATTAAGCAAAACTAAAAAAAAACAATTCATCATAGAAATAATTAATAAAAATACAAAACATAAACTAAAATAAATGGAAAATCTTTAATGTGAAGGATGCACCTGCTTCTTTGATTCCATGATTCTCTTAAAATTAGGCGTTAGGTTTGATAACTGAATTCGCATATCTGGTGCAGCATCAAGTTTGTTACGATATTTGGTTTTTGTCGCAACATATTTTGAAAACCCAGCTTCACACAAATAAGTGGTTGCAAACGGCAATAGAATTCGAATAGCCTGTTTTGCTAAATTTGGATATTCATCGAATACATCTGACCAGAATATTGTTAATGAAACTGTTCTAAATTTGGCTTCTAATTGTGTATCCGAACTCAATTCAATCAAATTTTCATAATCCATGGAATGAAATCCTTTTGGTTTTTCTTTTATTTTAAAAGGATTTTGTACCCAGTAATTATCTTGATTCTCTAGGTTTGGAAAATAATCACTGAGTGATTGCTGTAAACTGGACAGATGTATACCATCACGGATTTCCATATCTAAATCCACTTCAGATTATTCGAGAAAATCACTAGGCGTCTGGAAACACTCGAAGTTATTTTGCTCCACAGCTGAAATCCAATATTGTATTTTCCTTGAAAAGGCAACCAATTTATCTTTTGCTTGCAATATGTTGACTTGTTTTCCTTGCAGAGCCAAACATAATTCGTTCAATTTTCCAAATATATCAGCAAGGTATGCAAGTGTAGATAGCCAAGCCATATTATTTAATCTGTCTGATAATTCAAATTTATGACCAATAAAATAAGCCATCAGTTCCATTCGCAATTCAAATATTCGCACAAGCATTTTACCACGCGATAACCATCTAACTTCTGTATGAAGAAGTAAAGTGGTGTGAAGACTTCCCATATCTTCGCACATGGCTTTGAAAATATGTGATTGCAATGGTTTGATTTTGATAAAATTAATAATCTTCACTGCTTCGTCTAGAACAGATTTAAATGTCGCTGAAATCCTTTTTGTTACTAATGCATGTCTGTGAAGAATGCAATGAGTACTGTTACAGTTTTTTGCAACATTTTTAATCTGTGCTACAACACCACGCACTTTTCCCGTCATTGCTTTTGCTCCATCGCTGCATACTTCAATACATTTTCCCCAATTAATTTCATGCGTTGTCATAAAATTACACTGCGCTGCAAAAAAAAAAATTTTTTTTTCGAGCCCCGACACCATTCCTGCAAATTCTTATGTAAAATGACCCACTGAATCCGAATATGACGCCCCCCCCTCCTCTATTTTTATCACTGTCCGGTAATTTTATGGCCATGAATTTGATTTCGAAGGGGAAAACAATTATTTTAACCGTCAAATATCTTCTGAGGGGCTACAGAGGTGAAAAGTTCTAAAATATGAACATTTATAGCAAGGGGGGAGATTTGGGAGGGATTTGTCCCCTTAAATTTAAAAAAAAATCAATAAAAATTACCGGTTTTTCTGGTTTGTTTTCGCAATTTTTTCACTTATTTTCTACATATTCCAGTTTCCAGCCATCCCTATTCTTCACCCAAACACCCCACATAATAAAAATATATTTCAACAATTTTGGCTCAATGCGGGTCAGGGGGAGAGGTCCCGAAGCCCTCACAAGAAAGTTTGGAAGATTCACTGTACAGCGTTGCCGCTCTTTATTTTTATCACTGTTATGTAATTTTATGGCCATGAATTTAATTTGGAGGTGGGAAAAGATTATATTAACACAAAAAATTTAAAAATAAAAATATAATAAATAATAATAATAGATAATATAATATAAAATATAATAAATGTAATTTATAATATAGTACCTTCATCTGGTGCTTGCTTTCCTCTTGTACCATGAAGTAGAAGTTTTCCGTACTAATGACCAGCAGTATTCTGCTAACATACTCGCATTTTTGAATGCAAGCCATGCTCGTTTTTCTTTGCGATTCAGGTGTTTCATAAACGTTGAATCTTTAAAAAGTTGTCTAATCTGGGCGGCCACGAAAATTCCTTCCTTGATTTTAGCCTCACTAAGACGAGGAAATTCAGTTTTCAAAAAGTTAAATCCATCACCTGTCTTATCCATTGCTTTCACAAACTGTTTGATCAATCCGAGTTTGATGTGCAAAAGCAACAACGTTGTACAGTGAATCTTCCAAACTTTATTTTTATATATTACTTTTATTTATTATATATTATATTTTTATTTTTAAATTTAAGTGTTAAAATAATCCTTTCCCCCCTCCAAATCGAATAACATAACAGTGATAAAAACCAGTGAAAAACGCTATAAAATTACATAACAGTGATAAAAATAAAGAGCGGCAACGTTGTACAGTGAATCTTCCAAACTTTCTTGTCAGGGCTTCGGGACCTCTCCCCCTTACCCGTTTTCAGACAAAAGTGTTGCTATATATTTTTATTATATGGGGTGTTTGGGTGAGGAAAAGGGGGGGGGGCTGGACGCTGGAATATGTAGAAAATAAGTTAAAAAATTCCGAAAACAAACCAGAAAAACCGGTCATTTTTAGTGATTTTTTTTTAATTTAAGGGGACAAATCCCTCCCAAATCCCCCCCCCCTGTTACAAATGTTCATATTTTAGAACTTTTCATCTCTGTAGCCCCTCAGAAGACATTTAACGGTTAAAATATTCGTTTTCCCCCTCCAAATCAAATTAATGGCCATAAAATTACCGGACAGTGATAGGGCGTAAAGAGAAAACGGTGAGTGATGGGGCAAAATGGGGGTCATATTCGGATTCAGGGGGTCATTTAACATAAGAATTTGCGGGAATGGTGTCGGGGCCGATTTTCATGCAGCGCAGTGTTATCAATGCAGTTAAATATATTCTCCCCCGTGGTGTTAATGTTCACATTTTCGCATAAAAGCAAATCTTCTTCAATTTTTTTATTAAAATCATACCGAACGAAAACAAGCAAAATTGCTAATCCAGCAACGTCTGTGGACTCATCTAGTTGTAATGCATAAGCGTTACACGCCTGCAACCGTGAAGTAAGTTCTAATTCAATGTCATTGGCAACGCGTCATACGCTTTTTTACAGTATTGTTAGAAAGAGACACACTTTCAACTTGTTTACTATAACTTTCGCCCAATACACACGAAACGATATCATGAAAACAAGGTTTAATAAGTGATTCACCAATAACATGTGCCTCGCCTGCTAGAGCAATACGGTAAGATACTTTATACGACGCTTCCATTATCTGTTTTGAATTTTTTTTTTCCATAAATCTCCGGCTTTTATTATGGCTTTCAAGTTTTCTTTTAAAAAAAGAAATATCTTTGGGTTTATCTGTTGGGTGACTTTTTTCCAAATGCCTCAGTAGTTTTGTTGGTGCTAAGGAGCTCTTTGCCAATATTTTGTTGCAAAGCAAACAAACCGCATCTGGAACCTCCTTGTTACCAGTACTAGTAAATCCAAACGATAGGTAACTAGTATCATATTTACTTCTTTTCGTTGATACCACTTGTCCAGAATTGGAAGATGGTAGAGTTGGAAGATGAGGCTGTAGCTGTACGGAACTGGAAGTTGATTGCATTGCGGGTTCCAGAATACCCGCGCGTATCTTTAGATTCTGCGATTTCTGCATTACTACTAACAACGTCAGTTTTCTTTAACGACCCATTTTCTAACCAACGATCCATTATAAGGGCAATTTTTAAGTTTTAGATACTACGGTACAGTGGCTGACTGGGTCTGAAAATAGTGGTTGCCAGGAGTCAGTGAGGGCCACACATATCTACAATCATAATATTAATTCATATATATATATATATATATTATTTTTTATTTAATTTTATATTTAATTTTTAATTTTTTTATATTTAATTAAATTAATTTAAATCTATAATATTTAATAATTATGTATTTAATTTAATTTTTTATTATATATTTAATTTTTCCGCGTCTTTAATATTAATCCCTTTTAACACCCCTTAATTTTCTACGCTTAAAATAACGAAATTATGATTAAAGTTATTTTATTTTAAATTTCGGAAGTTAAATATTTCGTATACGGTTTTAGCGACAAAATATGAAGGAGAAATGCTGTCCATTAGTAGGGCATCTGTTGAAAGAGCCAGGGACCTTTAAAACAAACTTCTTTAGATGATTTAGAGTTTAGTAATTTGTACTGGTAATGTTTCAGTAATTTGTAATTAATCTGGTATCATTAAAAAGATATTTTTGAATTATAAGTAATTCAAAAATCATTTTGTGGATAGTATTTTTTGAAAATATTGTGAAAAAAAGCCAAAATCTTGCTTAATTTTTAAGTAACTGAAATTTTAATTTACTTTTGAACTTTAAAAAGTTGACAATTATTTTCATCTTTTTTTGAAGAGCATGTGTGCCAAATTTCATAAACATCGAGTAAAACTATAGATTTGTACAAAATATATCCTTATAATGCAAAAAACTACTTTTGTTGTATTCAAATGCAGCAGATTTTCATTGTTTCGCCAGTTTTTTTTTTCTTTCTTTCTTTAAGTCCAGTTTTTCTTTCTTTCTTTGTTACTTCAAATAAATTTAGTTTTTGATAGATTTTCTATGTTATTTTAATAAATTTACTTTTTAGCAATGGCATTAAGCTCATCTTTCCAGTTAAGGAAAGATAATCTTCCTGGAGATTATGCATTTTTTGGGAAACATCTGTAAATGATCCGAAGATCAAAGGAAGTGGACAGAGAACTCAGTATAGTTCCTACGGGCAGTTGTAATTACATATGCGTCTTGGGTCGAGATTCGACCACCCGCTGTTCGGCCGGTCGAATTACGACGGCAATAAATTCCAAAGAAAGGGATATCTTATTTGTTTGATTTAGAAAAGCTTACTATAAATAAAGAGTTATTTTTTCTCTCCTACACTTCCTGGGGGCCCAAATTGTCTTCTGTTTAAGGGGGTCCGCTTGCCATCGGGCAAGCTGACAACCTCGCCAGTCCGCCACTGCTACGGTATTTGAATACACGATTTGAATTACAGTTACCGTTTATAATACAAGGGCACAATAGCATTGGCTCAAATGGATGGTTAACCGACTTTGTTTACAAACAAACTAGCCCTCCTACTAGTCTTCCGGTGTATCCTTCCGCCCATGCCCATGCACTTCTGCCGGAAATGGTGTGAAAAGGCTCCGTTTTCGTTTAGGGTTTTTCAATGATCCACAGTTTTTTATTTTTTTATACATTTCTTTTATTATTTTTTTCTTTTCCATTTAATCGTTGTCTTTTAAGAATACGCAATGCAGAAAAGTCAGTGATTATGATGAAAACAAATAAAAATGTGCTTTGTATGGATCAACTGGTGGTGTCGTTATAAGAAGCCAAGGGACATAGAGTCTATGTCCCTTGGCTAGGCAATCGTCTAGCCATCTCGGATAGACAATCGCCAAAGCAGTATCCCGGAAAAGAAGTTTAGAATCTGCCACTATGGCCGTCTATTGGTAGGATCGAAAGTTTGATCTCGGTTAAACATCCATACACCGGTATATTGCACAAAAAAAAAATTACATAAATTTTGGGGGTCGATTGTAAACTTTCCGAGGAAAATGTATGAATATATTAAACACCATTCTCATTTTTTTTAATCAAATAAAATTTGTCTCGCGGAACCCTTAAATTTTTTCGTGGAACCCCAGGGTTCCATGGAACCCACTTTGGGAACCACTGATCTAGATATACACCCAGAAACTCCGTGACAGTGAATTTTAACCCTCTGAGCGACTAATAGGTCAGAAAAAACCTCTTCAAAAATATCTCTCCGCTTGGTAATGGGTTCCTTTAAGAAATATCCCCCGTCACACAAGAGGTGTTTGAAAAAGAAACGCCTGAATTTTCCCCTATCTCGTTGCTATCTGCGGGAGGTCTAATTATCCCAGCGGGGAGAGTCTTCCCCCATTTCGTATCACTAGCAGATCCCCCTTCCCAGAGCCGGCCGGAGGGGATTGTGAACGGTGCGACCGCACAAGGCCCCGTGCCGCTGACTGATTTTGTAAAATGAAAATGATTTCTGTTTCTTAAATCCAAGTGTAAATACTTTTGAATATAATTATACAATTTGTGCAGATTTTACATCTACCAATCTAAGGCAAGGTTGGGTTCTTTAAAGTCATGGAAGATTAGAATATCTTACAAACTGCACTTAAACTGTTACAAACTGAAAAACATTATTGACAGAGAATATGAAAAAATAACTAAAAACGAAACACAACGTTTAACATGTGTTTGTGTATGAATAGTGGCTATAATTTTATAAAGTGGCTATTTTTTATATTTAGTTAAAAAGGAAACAATAAATTTTGTTAAGAAAGCTAAGCATTTCACAATTTTGTTAGATTGAACTCCAGGCTTGAGCCATCAAGAACAATTGTTTGTTAGTTTAAGATGTAGATGACTCTGAAAGCACATATACAAATAGGGCCGGTTTAAGTCCTAAACGGACCTATAGGCAATACAAGTTTCAATTTCTTCCCTACTCAGTTTGAAAACCAAATATTTTTCATTGTTTTTCATACGAGCAAATATTAAGACAGACTGAAGTTAAAAAGAAGTATATTTAATTTGCCGATCACCTTCAGGGGAGTGGTTTCAAAATCTCAGAAATAAAAAAAAAACCTAAAATTTAAAGTAATTTTTTTAAATGAGTGGTGAAAAAATTGCAAAACTTTTTTACACAGTCTAACTAATCTAATATAAAATTTCTAGGGACATTTTGCAGCCAGAAAAACGGTAAAACAAACTGGATCACACTATCTTCTCGCTAAATTAAAAGCATGAGAAAAGAAACCTATGAATAATGTTCTGAAATTTAAACAATACTTGATTTAAATTTAAATAAGTTCCAGTATACGGCTCTTGTAAATTAAATGAAAACACTAAATTAAATTACCTTGAAAATAATGCATAAAAATATCATAAGGCATTGGAAGCCTCCAAAGATATTGGGTCCCTAGGAAGTTACCTACTTTACCTATTTGATAATCCGGGCCTGTTTTTGTTGAAAACGATTTGTGTTGAAACGGCAAAAGACTTGACAGGAAAATGTTGTTGACTAAAAATATCGTGAAATATCATTTTGAAAAATATCGTGAATCGGAATTCATACTATCTACTTTTAACAACTGCAAAGAAAATAGTTGAGTAGTTAATTGAAGGCGACACCTGAATTTAAGAATTAAGGAACTGCATAGAAAAAAAAGCAATTTTTCTTTGAAGCAACCGATCAGTCTATTTCACCTGTCTATTATCTATTTTCTAGTCATAATGAATAGTGCCATTTTTTTCTTTTCAGAAAAGATCGAAATTTATCATGAGCCTGAAGTGTCATATGGAATTTTATCTAATTAGGATAACATTCACAAACTGTCTGAAGACGATCTTCTTAAATGTTGCAAAGACTTAAAAGCAACTTTGCAATGCGATATTGATTTATTGAATGAAATCGAAATTTGTCATCGAGTTTTACCATTCAGTGACTCAGTAACAGAATATTTATTTAAAAATAATTTATTTAAATTGTATCCAAATATTGTGACTGTTCCGAAAAATACATTAACCTTACCAATTACAAATGTTTAAGCATAAATATCTTTCTCATGATTGAAAATAAAAAAAAAATTAAGAACGTTTCAATTTCTTAGCCATGATATCTGTCAAATCCGAATGAGGTATAAAATTAAATTGTGATTGCATTATCAACGAATTTGCTATAATGAATGTAAGAAAATGAAACAAAAATAACATATTGTTTGTTACCTTATTCTAGCACGTCGCAGTCCAAATTGTATTTTATGAGTTCATGAAGCAATTATTTTTATTATTTGAATTGTGAATAGTTTTAAATGTGATTGAAATGTTAACTTTTTAAAAATATTTTAGTTATGTATCATTTTCATGTATTCCTTAAGTCCTTAATATACCAATTTGTGTATGAAATTATATCTGGGTTTCTAGTCCTATTTCTAAAAAATAGGACTAGAAACCCAGTCAAAACTTATTACATTTTTTCTACATGGTCTTTTCTTTGCAAAATTGGCAAAATAAAAAAATAACAGAAATCTGTTACTTATTTCAAATCATTCATGCGATTTCAGGGATAAACACCTTTTCAAGGTGTTATGCGGAATGTTTGCTAAAATTGCTAAGACAATCAATTTAGAGGTTCATTCAGGGATATCTCTTCACAAGCATTTTTTTTTGTTTACGAAAAGGAAAGCTTATAAGCATTTCTACGCCATAATAAGAATCTGAGAAAGATTTTCTTCCACAAGTTTCCGAAAAGCTGCATGAAAACTTCCCTACCTTGTTGTTCGTTTTAACGATAAGGAATTCAATTTTTGCCGCAAACGTTCCTTCCTAACACCTGCGAGCCCGTCTATTGTAAAGCTTATCACCACGAATCTGTCACTGTCAACCAAGTCATCAATGGAGGGGAAAGCAGAGGCTAGGAAACATGTATTTGCCGCTTACGACTGCAAAATTCAAACCAGGGAAAAAAACCGGTTGTTCCCATCTTCAAGAAGACCGAAAGAGAAGAAAAAACACGGTTCTGCGGAAGTCGGAGTAGATTTGCTTTACTTAAAAAACCGTTTGCGGCGCTCAGAGGGTTAATATTATATGCTAGATACAAGATAAATAATGCTAATATAATGAAAATACTCATAAATTATAATTATTTTCTACAATTATGTTTGGATCTCAATAACCATGGAAAAGGTTCTGATACATTTGAAGAAAATATCTTCAAGACAATGAGAAACAATGCTGGATACTTTAGGCAATAATTTCTCCCTCAAGAATGAAAACAATCTATCCACAAATATTAAAATGAATCTATCAAATGCTCGAAAACATTAATGTGTTTGTGTGTGCTTTTAATATTAAGGAGTTAGTTTTGTGAGTTTTTGCTTTATGTTATGTAGATTTTAAAGTTCAAATTTATCACAATGTTTACTTTTAAATTTCTTTTGTTGACAGTATAATATTTAATGTGTAATATATATATATATGTAATAATCTCACTTAATTTTATTCCAAATTCTAATATTATCTTAATGTATTCCAAAATCACTTTTCTAAAACTCCAGCTTCTTTCTTTTCCCGCGCTGGAGGTATATTAAATCTCTCATTTTGGCATATTTATTACTAAAAGAATATTTAATCGCTTTCACGTCCCCACAGAAAATCATGACGGCGTCTCTTGGCACCAGACGTTTTCCCTGAAACGCCTACGTAACTTATTAAAAATACCCAATATTCTCTTCACTTTGATCACGTGTCAATATGTTATTCCCTTAGCTGAGAGAATATAGGGATTTTGCTGTACTCTCGCTTGTAACCTAAACGGAGATGGACGTATATCTACCACTCTCCTATTGATAATAAAATAAGAGGTAGTTATTTGCTCGGTCTGTTATTTTCAACGACTACAACCACGAATGCGTTATATATATATATATATATGTTTCGAGATCATGTCAAATGATGAACAGAAAGTTCATGAAGCAAAGATATAAGTTGCTACAAATATTTCCAGAATTTATTATATTAAAATGAATATGTTTTTCCCATATAGTTGTAGGGAAGAAAGTTAATATTGTACTTACATTTGAACAAATTGCTACTTTTTTATATATGAAAATGTCGTGAAAATTGTATATTTATATTCAGTTAATGTTCTCTTCAAATTGTGGAAATTATTAGAAACTCTGCGATGATTACCATTATTGTATTGTATTACTAGGCATTGTGTAGAAGCTGTATATTTGTTATAAAGTTACAATAAATAAAAATTTTCTTTAAAGTTTGCAAATAACTTGAAAGGCATAATTACTATATTTTTGCAAAAATATTTATAATGTGTGAAATATATAAGTTGATATTTGTTATTAAATATATGAGTATCAATAAATGTCTTCTAAATCCTGGAAATCACTAGAAACTGTATGTATAAATATAATAAAAAGTATTGGAAACAATCATAATCTTTTCATTATTCTATTAATAGCTACTTGTTTGAAAGAAATGCTACCAATTTCCTATTGTTTGCTACTAATCAAAACAATGAACAGACAAGTTATCTTCCTGTAGCATTCAATTGAAATTCAAGTAAAGAAAGATTTTGAAATTGCATTACATTATATACTTAGTTTCTGTCAGTTCTTTGGCAATATCGATTTTAATGTTTGTAACTGACAAAGATTTTTCTTACTTGCAAGTTTTCAATTGCCAACTATCGGCAAACTAAGCATTTTTTAGAAAAACTATATCATAGATATTCAAATAAAAGCTAAAAAGAAAAGTAAGAATTTTGTATCTATATCACAATTAAAAAGTATTCTATATTAAAGCTTATAGTATTTTTTTTCTACTACAAAATAGCTAGAACTTTTCAGCAGCTGAGCAAATAAATCCTTGAATCTTGATACAGTATTATAATAAATTTTGGATTTTTAAAAAATCTAACTTATGATTAGCTTTGTTAATTATTAAATTTTCTTTGCATTTACCCCAATTTTTTTTATCTTATATTTCCTATTTATTTTCTTCATATTGTATTACAACGTATGCTAATATTTAAATGTCTGCTTAATTAAGCAATAGTTAAAGCTTTAAAAGAAAATTTATAATGATTTTTCACAAAATTAAAACATTTAGTTAAATCCTCACAATTTGAATGGTATAAACCTGATCAATAATAGGCTTCTTTGTAAAAATGTTTGGTGGTGTAAAAAAATTAATTTCAAACTGATGACAATGAAATAATTAAAGGCAGTGGCCTGTTATAACCGTGTAATGGAGCAGCAAATGCATAGATACAAACATGGGGAGGAGAATAGTAGCAAAATAATGATATTAAAATAAGTACAGAGATTTAAGATGTAATGTATTGCAGCCATTAATCTCGACTGAGATAACCAGCGGGAGTGGTCTCCCCTAAACTTTCTCGTATACTTTCTAAGTGGAGATTCGTCAAAATCTCGAGTTCGAATTTTTTTGAAGATTTCAATACTTTCTCTTTGTATATTTCGTATACTAGAAAGTGAAACAAAACAAAAAAAAAAAAAACCTGAAATCAAATATCTGTTGCCACGTTTCAAAAAAATATTACTTTGAAGCAGGCGCGATAAAATAGGCAATGCAATGAATACTAAAGCGAAAATTCTGCTTTGGAATTGAATTCCCAAGAAAACAATTTATACTACCGCAACCGTAACAATTGCAAAAGCGCGTGAATAAAAGATTTGCTGAAATAATGAGATCGGTTTGATTTACAACAATAAAAAAATTGTTAACAATTGATGCTTGAAAACATTATTTATTGTTGTAAATAAAATTTACAACAATAACAGATTGCTACCAATACGCATGCGCATGAGAATCGGATTAAAAGAAATTGAATATGCAATTTGAACGCCTCTTTTTGACGGATTTGGTCCAAACTTTTATACGGACCTACATTCATAACGATAAAACTGTGTACCAAATTTTATCCATTTAGCTATTCAAGTTTTTGAGTTATAGCGTTCACATGACCGCGGACATACAAATAGACAAACTTCCCGTTGACGGATTTTGTCCAAACTTTGATAGAAACCTACAAATTATGTTCAAAGACCACATACCAAATTTCATCCCCGTAGCTCTAATAGTTTTCGAGTTATCGTATTCAGAGACAGACACACACACAGACAGACATACAGACATAAGTCCAAAATTGTGTTTTTCGGACTCAGGAAGGTCTAAAACGTGGAGATCCGTCAAAATCTCGAGTTCGAATTTTTTGACGATTACAATACTTTCTCTAGAAAAGTAAAAAATAATCCATCATAAAAAATAATAGAAGAAAGTAAAAAATAATCCATCATAAGTTTTGAAGTAGGTTGTGAAATTGATCAAAACTTTACATCCACATACACTCCTGCGAAAATCATGTCCAACATTTTAGAATTTTTTCTTGAGAAAATTTCATAATTACTAGTAATTAATCATATTTTTCTATGTATTCTTCTTTTAATTCTGTATAATAAGGTATTTTTTGTTTTGACTTTGGTAATTTATGAAGGTGTTAATTTTTTAAAATTATTATTTGGAACAAGAAGGAAAAATCTTTATGCCCCAGCTTCAGATCAGTAAGAATTAAAGTTAATTAAGAAATTGCTTAATTGCTATAACAATACAAAATATCAATCATTCATAAAAATAATTTTAACAATGAAATTTATTCAAAAACAATTTTTAATGAAAAAAATTATTACTTATTAATGTCTCAACATTTTGTGTGTTTGTTTTTCCTCTTTGTTGCAGCCATTTCAAATACAAAATTAAAAATCAGATAAACTCTGTTAATAGTTTTGAGATGACTAAGTAGTTCAACTTCCAAGTTTACTTGGCTATTTTAGATTCAACAACCAACTAGCATGGGAAGACTGGCTTAATTTGAATTACTTGAATGTCCACTATGTTATAAAAATATAATATTTTTACCTTAAATTCCATACAAAGTAGTAACTAAATTATTTTTTTCCATTTTATATTAGGTTCTTAATTGTTACTTTTTGTTTGTGATTAGAAAGACCTCTTTTAAACTTAGTAGTCCACTCAGCTATACTCCATGAATAACAGAGTATACAGAATTTATTGGCATAAGTAACTAAACTTAAAGAGTTTTTGAAAGTGTATTTTCTGGTCAGTATGTTCTATAATATGTAGTATGAATATATTCAACATATAGATATATTCTTTAATAATAATTATGAATCATTTAAAGGTAAATTATATTTATGATTTAAAAATATTTTGATCAGAAGCCTGAAAAAAGCAGCTCGGGGTGCCAAAACTGTTATCGAGAATGACAAATTCAAATTGATTTCAGTGAAAATTATAGTTTCAAATTTAGTGGAAAGGTACAAAGTCATTATGTTCGTGGTTCAAGAAATCAGGTATTTTCATTTTTGTATTATATAGTAAAACAAAAGCTAGTTCCATTTTGCATAATTTCTTTGAATTTGGAAGATGTGTCTGCTGCTAACTAGGCTCATTTAGAGCCAGTTTTAAGAACGACGAAAAATTAATGTTCTGAAAAACTAGTTCATTTTTTTTCTGATGATCATTGCAATCAGTACAAACAGGAAAAAAAAATAGTACTTGTTAATGATAGATAAGTATCAAAATATTTCAAATGGGACACATGGAACTTTTATTATGCAAACTATGGAAAAGGTGCAACAGGTGTTATTAGTGCAGCATTAAAATTAATAGCCGATAGATAGTAATTTCTGGAAAAGATGATTCCATTTCTGATCAACATTTTACAATATTAGGGAATTGTACAACCATAAAATTGGTTAGTTGGTTGTATTGTGCTTTCTGGCGCAAGAATATTCTGCATCAAACACAGGATTTATAGACGTCACCAGGTTAAAAATTGACATTTCTGTTGGAGATTATCGGTCGTGCCGTAAGGTAACTCAATTTTCTGATTATTCCTGTGCCGCAAGGTGTAAATTTGTTTATCAGTATGACGTCGTTTTCTGTATTACGTCATGATGTTGGCGTATATAAAATGCTTGTGTTTTCTCTGTGTATGGGTCGACATAGCGTGAACGGAGTGCTCATCGTCATGCTGCTGCTGAAGAACATAGTGCTGTGTATATAATAATTTAGAAGTTTTCTTTTAATGTTTATCAAGAAGATGAACCCAATAGTAATAAATGCATCTTATTGGAAGAAAAATGGTCTCTCGTCTTTATGCGTACTTTGTTGTTTCTCTGTTTCCAACAATTTCATTAAAAAATAAAATAAGTTTATCAAACAACGTATAAAGAAATTGAATCTGTAGCCAAGATCAGTAAAGAAGTGAATGAAAAAAAGTGCAAATATGCTCGTTAAATTTCAGAGTGACGAACTAAGAAATTTAATTTATAGGAATGTTGTCATTGTTCAAAATGATATTAAAGAAGACAGTGAATTGAAAGTGATAAGTTTGTTAATGGTAAATAAAGCAAGAAAGAATATTTAAAACTGTGGAGGAACTAACGTGACCAAATATTTTAAATCTTACTTAAACTGAAGTTAAAATTTAGAAGTGGAAATTAATATTATGAATTCCCATGTGCTATTGATGTTTCTCAATAAGATTAACATGTTTAGCTAAAAATAGAATATAATTCAGATTTTATAAAAGTAAAATGTTGTTTACCTATTTTCTTTGCATAAACTTATATTAATCCTATCTAAAACAGCTGAGTCCACTTTGTTATAAACATGTCCACTCTGTTGCAGAAATGTTTTTATTATAATTTTAAAGTAAAACAAAGCAAAACATTTTGAATTAGGATTTTTAATCTATTTAGAACTATGCAATTTGTGCCCAGCTCAATATAGTTCCAATTTTATTTAACTCTATTTGATTTAAAAGGTTAAAATTTTGCATTTTGGAGTACAAAAAATAGCAAAAATTTCTTTACATCTGAAGATGCATTACACCAAAATACATTTATCTTGAAATTTTACTGAATTTATATGAAAGAAATGTACATTCGTTTGTATTGTACAATATGATTCGAAAAATTAAAATGGATTTTAGCAATTTAATGCAATACTTAAATGTGTAACAGAGTGGACAAAATCTCCCATTACCAATAAAAAAAACTATGAAAATCGGATATTAGTGCTAAGTTTAGCTAATTAATTTTTACAATGCATATAAATTCAATCGTTTTGCTATTATTTGGCATTAATTATAGTTAGATTAGTTGATTTTGAAACATCAAATGAACTATTTTCACTGGAATGACGTCAAAAAAACCCAACAACATTTGTCTAACAACCTGTTAGTTAATATCCTTCAAACAAAGTTGTTATCATTAGACTTTTCATTAGTATAATTTCGTACAGTGCGGGATGTTTTATTTTTTATGATATTTTAAAGAATAATTTCATTTTAAAAAATATTACAACGCACGGAAGAATGTTTTCTGTGCTCAACTGTGGGAAAACGGAGAAAAGTAGGACGACTCTTGTTTTGTTTTGATTTCCGTACGCTACGTGCGAGAGCTGAAAACGACGTCACTGCCCCTCGTAGCCAATGATATTGGCTGATTTCCTGCCTCAGTTCTATCAGGGTAGGGTTTGTAAATATGCGTCAGGGGCATATTCCCCACTTCCTTCAAAGCATTATCTACTGAGGGAGCCCCTTTTTTATATTATCGCCGAATAGACGGTGGGGTTGCCTTCCTACATGTGGTTGAAACTTTTTACCACCCTCTTGTACTATCGCATAATAAGAGAGTGGGGTTGCCTTCTCCCCTTTTTCCTCCCTCTTCTTCTGACCGCACACTGAGTTATTTTTAAAGGAACTTAACTTTTTCCATCCGAGGGCATGTAAAAGACATCACTATTCGAACCTACGATCAGCGGGTCCGTACCAACCACAATACCAGTTGAGACTCCAGCAGAGAAGGGAAGAATGGAGTTTTTGCTTCGTCATTGTGTCATGTTGTCAAGTTTGCCGTGTCAACTTTGTTGCAAACTTGTTTTGCAAGGAGGGTGGTCGATTAGGCTATGTTACTTTGCAGGAGTTTCGCTACAAATTTGTCACGTCAAGTTTGCCATGATAAGATAATATCAAGAAAAAATCAAACTTGCTGCAAATGTGCATGCTATCTGGGCCATAAAAAATGTGGCTCTTATTTTATTGAAACATTGTGAGCTACAGTAATAGGAACATCAAGTTTAATATTTTCAAAGTATCCTTAAGCCATGAAATGAAAAAACTCTACTTTAAACATTAATTAACATCTTCAAATAGAGTTTTGAAATTTTAAAGATTCCCATTGACGAAGCATTACATCCGGAGACGGTCAGTATAGTGGAAGTTCTACATTACCCAAAATAAGGAAAACAGAAAACTCGTCAATAGATGCTCAAGCGGAGCAGCATCCCTTCTCCAGGCCCATATCAAGCTTCACCACGGTAAGCTTGTTCATTTTTTCTCTGCTCTCAGAGGCAATGTTCACTTGTATAGAAATACGTAAAGTAACCATTTCTTAATATTATGGATTAGTGTGGAAAAATTATTTTTTTTTGTTTAAGCTAACTTGATAAATGGTTAATTGCTTAAAATTAACATTAATGGCATTGTTTAATGTTGATCACGTTTATTCTGAAGTAGGAAAATTTTAAGTAATTCTATCCTCTAGAATTGTTTTTTTAATTCCTTTTGGAAACCAGTATAGTGTTTTTTAATCCAAGTTCATAAGGCTAAGCGCATTTGTTTTGCGCGTTTGTTTGCTAAGCGCGTTTATGTTCTTGCGTAAAAACCAATTTTTGAAAGATAAAGTGAAGTTATTCTCGTAAAAGAATTTAACATTTAGACGAATTTAAATTCGTAAATGTTGGTAAACTATTTTCTCATTGGAATCAGTAGAAAATTTGTTTGTTTAAAATTTCTGAAAAGTTGTTCTATATTTTGTGTGTTGATATTGCATAAGATAGAAATTTTAGGTATTTAATGTATGTGCAATTTTAATGAAAGAGTTTAGAAGTATTGATAGTTATTTTATGTATATTTGTGTTTGCAATTGTGAATATAGGCAGAATTGTCGTAGCGTTGTGTATCTCGCGTATATATTGAAAATGGCTTTCTTAGCAAGATGTAAGAAACTAGACTTGGCCAGGTTCGCGGAGGATCTGGGAATCGAAATTACCCCTGAAGACAGAGTGATAGATATTTTCGGAAAAATTAAGACTTCCTCAGATTTTGAAGAAGAACGGGCGTACGAATTAGAAAAATTAAGAATTATTAGTGTAGTTGAAACGCCTAGTTTGGGTTCCACGCGAAGAGAGGGGAGCAGAAGTCGACGGGAAATTAAAAACTTAATGCAAAAATTCGATGCGCAAATGTCTGACATCTCCTTATATCTAACTTTGTTTGAACGACAGGCTAGGACGACAGGAATCGAGGAAGAGGAATGGGTGCCGCAACTCATTTCCCTTTTGCCATTAGAATTAACCCAAATAATTATTAAGGAATCAGAAGAGAAAATGCGAGATTACGTTAGTGTAAGAGAAGTTTTGTTAAATCGGTTTAAAATGAAACCAGGAAACTTTCTTTTAAAATTCACGCAACACCAAAGAAAGTCAGGTGCTTTGTGGAAAGAGATGGTATTCGAACTTAGGAATTATTTAGAGGGTTGGCTTGATGGTTTAGATGTGTAGGATTTTAAGAGCTTAAAGGATTTAATGATTGTGGATCAGTTAAAACGCCGAGTGTCCGCACGTTAACAACGAAACCAACCCAACTCCCAACCTAACCGGGGGTACCAGAATAGACCCCAATATTGTTAGGTCGACATCAAAAAGTTTTCTCCAATGAACCCGGAAAAACACATCTGGTTGACCATGATTTTGAATTGATTAGCAATAAACCAATTCGTTCTAAACCGTACAGAACCTCTCAACGCCAAACCGAGATTCTAAAAACCGAAATCAAACGAATATTGGATCTTAACATCATTGAAATTGGACAGACAGACTATGCGTAGCCCATGATTTTAGTTGAAGCTCCCGGAAAAGACCCCCGTCCGTGTATCGACTACACGCTCTTAAATGCAAACGTACGCACACAATATTTTCCCTTGCCAAACATTGAAGAGCGCGTCGAAGGGTTTCCGCCGTGAAATACATTACGGTGATAGATTTAGCTAAAGGGTATTGGCAAATCCCTCTGAGCGATCGTGCACGACGTTACTCAGCCTTTGTAGCTAGTTTTAAAACCTATATCCCATTAAGAATGCCTTTCGGGCTTCGGGACCATACTTCTTTAGCAAATTAATGACACAAATTGTGAAGCTTTCGCAGTTCCATACTTGGACGATATTGCCATCTATTCTGAAAATTGGGAGGATCATTTAAAGCATGTAGACGAGGTTTTAAAAAGAATAAGGAATGCCAATTTAAATATTAAACCATCGAAATACAAATTTGCACAGAATCATACTAAATATTTAGGTCATATCCTAGGTGGAGGAGTGAGAAAAAATGCAGAAGCCAAAATTAAGGCAGTTTTGGATTTTCCCATTCCGTCTACAAAAACACAAATCAGGGCATTTTTAGGTCTTGCCGGTTACTGACGCATGTTTTAAAGGGTAAAGTAAAGAATTAAATTTCATCTGGACTAAAGATTATGATCAGGCTTTTAAGGAATTAAAAAGCAGATTAACCAAAAGGCCAGTTTTGTACGCTCTCGACTACGAAAAATAATTCATTATTTAGACCGATGCTTCTAATGTTGGAATGGGCATTGTCATGTCACAGAGCGATGAAAAAAACGAAAAACATCCAATTCTATATTTGAGTAAGAAATTTTCAAACGCACAACGGAAATATGGTACAACGGAAAAAGAATGCGCAGCGATCATCTATGCCATAAAAAAGCTGAAGTATTATCTGGACGGTCAAAATTTCACAATTGAAACCGACCGTCCTCCTTTAGTGTGGCTAAGGACGAACGCTGGATCGAATCCACGTTTGATGAGACGGTCGTTAGCTTTGCAGCCATTTCAGTATAAAGTAATTCACAAAGCTGGAAAAAAGCATTTAAATGCTGATGCACTTAGCCGCAGAGAAATTGGATTAAAAGAAGAATAAAAAGAGTAGCTTGTGTGAATAATTGGTTTTTAGCTTTCTCTTTTTTTCTGAATTTTAATGTGGAAATTTAGTAAGGAATTTCAAATTTTAGGTGTAAATAATTATTTTTGTTCAGATTTTGTTTCTTTTCTAATTCTTGTATTTTAAATATTAGAAAGAGTATGTTTAATGTGAATAGCTTTGTGCTTTTGCCTATGTTAGCAGTGTGAACAAATCATGTGTGTAAAGTTGATTTTTTTCCATAACCTGGAAAAAATCCTGTCAGGGGAGGGGAATTGTGATACCTCCCATCACAACGGCCAGACCGGCCACCCCAAGCCGAATCCCCCGAGGGAACGACATAAGAGGAACGTAAGTGGGTGATAAAACTGCCAACCTTACGCAAACCTAAGAGGTCCAGCAGAGTGCGGTTTCTTTTGAGAAACCACCCTCGTGTAAGCCGACAAAGACCTCCGGTTAAGATTGACCACATCCAATCAACACCATGGAGGAAGGCACGAGACTGCGGTTGGGTGATTTGTCCAGCTTGAGGACGAATTACCGAGAGGTAAGTCATCAACCACTCCCCTGGCCTCTGAAGGTAAGATGTTTAAAAAGGGAGGAAAAAATAAGGGAGAGGGAGATGAAAAAGTAAACAGGCGGAGAGCAATCTCCGTTGTGTTGATTTAAAGATTCGAAATCGGAACTGAGACGAGGAATGGGCGTTTTGACCCCGTGTTAGCCGAAGCACCTTGGCCGGAACGAGTCCCTGTGGTGGACCGTTTCCATTTTATCGAGCTTTCGATCAACCTCGATATCTTATACCGACCTTCGGTATTTCTCAAACTCACCTTGAGTGTCTGTTAGCCGAAGCGACTCGGCTGGAAGTGTTCATGCGGTGGACCGTTGCATATTATCGAGCGTTTGACAACCTTGATATTTTATACCGACTCTCGATGTTTTCCATAACTCGCCCTGAGTTACCATAGACTGCTGAACTCTCTTAGTTCACCGAACTTTACGATAGAGTTGCATCTCAGAGTACTCTCACCGGTTGTAACTTCGAGGAAGTCAAGTTACATATCGTTTATTGACTCTCGCGATTTATATCCTGGACTTGGTTTATCTTTGTTCTTGCAATATATATATACCAAATGTACATAAATTTTAATATAGAAATTTAATCAAGATTTTCATTAAATTTAAAATTGCTGAAATTCTGTGACTTCTTTAAGTCTGTTGATCCTTGATCAAACCCCGGGCACACTGGGCCACGACACCACACTGCCTAGCCGGGCCAGTGGGTACCTCAGTTCAGTCAGGAAAACTGTTTTTACTTCTCTATAACTGTTTTGAGACAAAGAAACGAACTAGATAGAATTGCTATTATAATAATAAGGTAGAGCTTGTTTGAAGTGTCTTATAATTATTTAATTAAATTTAAACTTGAGTTGCCGGAATACTTATTTGTTATAAGATTATTTATGAGAATAAATGAAATTCGGGGTAAATTTTCTAATTTTAGGGATTCTTAGCATGCTTCATTTTCTGGCAGGCCTATTTGGAATATGCGAATTCATTTAACACTTTGTAAGCAGGAAACGTAAAAATACGTTTTTCCCGAATTACCCAACATCAACATTTTAATTCAAGAATTTGACGTTGCGTACTAGTTCAGATAAGTTGGACATGTTAATAAATGTCTGCAGAATACGTTCACTTTTTCTTTAAAGATATATGCCTTGTCTAGAGCAGAGGTCCCAACCGTACCCCACGGGGTACGCGAAGGGCTAGTTGTGGGTACGCGAAATCAAAGATGGTAATATCGGACACAAGAAAACATAAGGGATTAAAAAAGTTACAGAATTTTGGTTTCCCAAATGAATACTTGCTATTTAATAACTGTACTTCTTAAATAGTTGATTATTACGAAGTATAATTTTTAGCTATCCTTATAAGTTAATGTGAAATTATTACAATACTGCTTTCATTTATTTTTGAGTTGAACTAATACAATTGTAAAAATGGAATAAAATGTAAAATCTAAAAAAAGTCATGCAAATCGTCGCTTAACAAGCAACACCGCCTATCTCAATTTTTTGAAATTTTAAAGAGGAAGAAAATACTTAATTTTTCGTCATCTGGTATGAGTATGAGACCGCATGTTTCTACCAGATGTGAAAAAAAAAATTCAGAAATATTCGTTGTTCGTTGCGAAAAATTAAGTATTTTCTTCCTCTTTGAAATTTCAAAAAATTGAGATAGGCGGTGTTGCTTGTTAAGCGACGAAATGTTATTAATTGGAGTCATTCGACTTTTAAACTAAACTGAGACCTTAACATTATTGCCCCCCCCCCCGCCCGCTCGGGGGGGGTATGACAGTAGGGGTGCGCGAAAATAGAAAGATTAATCAACGGGTACCCAGATAGAAAACAAGGTTTCGGAAGGTTGCCATTTCACTTTTCATAGGCTGTCAACGAAAGCATTTCCGCGCAAACCGTTTTGGAAACCATTGCCGCAAGGTTTACATAGGAAAGCTTTTTATGAACTACCTCACCGACAAGGTTTGAACGACAAGTCAGCGAAAGCATTTCCTCTCAAACCGTTTCAGAAACCATTCTAAAAAATTGACGCAGGAAAGCTTTTAATGAACCACCTGTCCCACCGTGTGTAGTAACCCCGTCTGGTATAGTGGTAATTGCGTTTGCCTTCCAACTCTATGAACGCGAGTTCGATCCCCGGTTCTGAGGAATGTGAAGTTTTGTCACAATCTACTACGAAATCGCACAAGTAAGTTCAATTAAAAATTAGATTAATCAAATTAATAATTAAGCTTTGATTAATTAAGATTCCTAATTGATCTACTTAATTGACATTCCAGATAATACTAAGATGACGTCAGGAGAAGAGGAATAAAAAAGGGGGTTGGACCCTTTTGTAGGAGTACGGCTTCGGAGGGGGAAGGGGTTCTTTTTTTTCCGCCGAAGGAGGGCTCTTAACAACCTTTTGAAAGGCCTGAAACAAGCTTGAGGAAATCCTGAAACAAGCTTGTAACAAAAGCTTGGGGAAATCTTACTGAAAACCTTACAGGAAACCTTGTTTCTTGTTGACTAGCGAACCTTTCCGCTAACATGCTGAAAGGTCCAACCCTTGTCATGGAAACCTTTGTGACAACCCTTTACCCTTACTGACGACAATGTTTCCAAAACCTTTTAGACAAGCTTTCTTTGCTATCTGGGTACGCGAGGGAATATACAAAGATTACCCCGCCCTGGTCTAGGCCGTGCAGGAAAAATGTGATGCATCTTACTCCAGATTGAACAATACTTATTTTACAATCTTTTTCTCTTCTTTTTTCAGAGACGGGAAACAACAGTGTCACTGAAACACGACAATAAGTCTAATTCTTTAATAATCAGTTTGTGGAGAAGTCCTCGCAATGAGACACGAATATCGGCACTATTTATCAAGTTTTTTAAACTCATTGATTGGCCAGTCCTCATCTAGGCCAGTTTTTTCTGTATGAGGCCCAAATTTGAGGTTTCAGACCCCACGTTGCCTTTGTAATTTTTCTCATTTTTTCGTTTATCTGAAAGACTTTCTCTTGTACCTCATTTAGGTGAGGTATAAATGACAGATTATTGTCAAACAATATTCCAAGATATTTTATGGTTTTGGAGTAACTTATTCTTTCCCCGTTCATCTTTATCCCTGGAAAATGTGTTATGTCCTTCTTATATTTGAACATTATATATATTTAGTCTTTCTTTTACTAAATTTTAATCCGAATTTTGCAGCCCAGTTTTCCAGTTTTTTCATTATATCTTGACTATTGTTTACGAAATGATAAGATGCTGTTGCCCTCATTAAAATTATTATGTCATATGAAAAAGTCAGTATTCTATGATTTTTATCAAATTCAAAATCATTTAATAATTCGTTTGCAACCAACGGTACACGAGGGAAAAAAAGTTGGGAACGAACCCCTGGTTTAGAGTAAGCACAGTTACGATTTGCAATTTTATCTGAGCTTGAATCTAATTCATACCTCGCACACAATGCATTAAGAATAGTTTAATTTGTCTTGGTTATCTTTAAAATCTCCGATTAAATATTTTGTTGTTATTCGTTTTGAAAATTTTGTCTGAGGCAAGTTTCTTTGCAAATGGTATGAGTTCGTTCTTCTATTATTTTCCTCGTAATTAGGACATATGCAGCAGTTACTGCAAAATGGAGAAATCTAGAACATTCATAGCGCATAGTTACAGTAGATTTCTTTACTGGCTCTCATGTTATTAGACGATAATGTTATTAAATATATGATAAAAAACAAATAATCATAAAAATAAAATGGAAAACAACTGAGGTTTTTTTTATTTTTGAAAATTTAAAAGAGTTTTTTTAAAAATTTTGATCGATCATAATTTCCCTAGGTTCAATTTGATTGCTTCTAATTAAGTTTTAACTTTAATTTTATTATATTTTGAGACTTGAAAAAAAATTCTTTCTTTCTAATAATGTATTCAGAATGACTTCTCATTTTAACAAACGTTCGTGTAAGAGCAGATTTTTTAATTAAGAACAAATCTTCTTAATTAATTCTCTTTTTTCGTTGATTGACTAAAAGAATTATTCTTAAACCCATTCATAAGATAAACGCATCTTCCATTTGAAATAATTCCCATAAAAAGATCGCAGTATCAACTTTTTTTAGGAAGGTTTTCCCCCCCTTAGAATAAGTAATATTTGCGACTAAAATGAACAACTGTCAGCTTTTCTTACTATAAACATGATTTTTTTTATAATGCAAGTAAAAATATAATCTTTACTAATAATAAGATATAAAATTTATGTGTTTGTTGGCGCTCTACAGGGAAGACCGTTTGATCTAAAGTTACCAAATTCGGTACAAACATACTTTTGGAGGATGGAAATGTGCTCCTCGGAACAAATTTTTCGAAATATTAATTAGAATATTAATTAATTACAAATTAAGCAAACTTTTATCGTTTTTTGGCGATAACAATCGAAAATATTGTCTGTAAAAATCATTTTTTACCACCTTAAAATGTAAAAAATTATCTTTTCAATGAAGCCAATTTAATTGCCCAATTTTTTCCTCTAATTTTAACAAATATTTTAAAAAAAGGCTCTTATATATAATTTGTAACAATACTTCGTCCTATTGCAATGAAATTCTAACCGTTTTCCTTATCGATATAATTATATAATTGCATGTTTCTCTAACATTGTTTAAAACGAAGAAATGAAGATTCTGCTTGTTTTTTTCATATTAATTGATAATACTCTATCTTCTTTTATATTTCATCACATTTTTTTGTGTGATATGTGAACAAAGACCTCTAAAATTTGCGAGCCGAATGGTACGCCATCAGATCAGCCGTTTGTTTAATTTTCACTACGAACCAAACGCAAACCACAGGAAACGAGCGAATCCACCTCGAAACATCAATCATCGCTTGTCATCGCCAATGGAGAAAGGGGTCTTTGGAAGCGCTTAGTTAAAACAGAGGATGAGTGACATAGCAAATGCAATTCGTCTAATTTAGAGAATTATTGAACTTGGAGTAATTGAATAGTTAGATCAGATTATATTGCAAAATTATTAAAAAACAATTATGGGGATATTTATTTGTACTGTGTATTAAACAATCGATTGTAGTTAAATTATCGGCCCATTAGCATTTTCAACTCTGAGGGAGTTACTGTCTGTCCGCCACGAGAACTGTGGCCGCCAAAATGTCTAGTTTACGGCTGTCGCTATAGAAACAGGTTATCGTAGGAAGAATCCATTTCTAGAAGGTAGAAGTTCATTCAAATGTGCTACATTGGCGCATTTAGAGACAAATGAGCTATGTATGGTAACCGAGAAGACGAGTGAGCAACTACTCTTTGTACCACAGCAAACTGGCGCCAGAATAAAATAAAACTACGACTTCCGTCGGATTCCTCCCATTCGAAATGGATCTTCCATAGCATAACCAGTTGCTATAGCGACCGCCGTAAACTAGACATTTTGGCGGCCACAGTTCTCGTGGCGGACAGTACTCTGTCTAGAAACGAGGAAGATCTTAGTTAACAGGAGGAAACATCAATTCGTTTGATGATAAAACTATGGTTAAAAAAGCTGACGCTTCTGAATTTTTTGTTTTTTTCCAAATATAAAAATTAATACATTTTTTTCAGAGTCGTTTGATCGTTTTTTAGTTGAAGATCTATTTCGCGACTTCTTTTGACTTGCATCGTTTAGTTGTGCTTTACTTTAATATTATATTTAAACATCTAAAAATGGGAATTGTCTCAAGAAAAATTTGAGTATTGGAACACGAAGATCATTTAACCTCTTAAGAGTCGCATTTTCTTTTCTGTCGAATAAGATGACCCCTCCTGTTTTGGAAAGAGGCTATAGTGTTCATTCATCTAAGAAGGCATAAAATACTTGAGATGCTTATGGATTCTACGTAATTTCTGTGTCAAATTATAAAGCTAATTAATGATTAAATATTAGTCTATAAGCCTAAAAATACGATAATTCGATGCACTTCAATATGAACGTCGGGTTTAAGGAACGATCCAAGTAGCACATGATATTGTTACAAACATGGAAAGTCGCTTCCCAGCAATGTGAGTTTTATGGTTGGGAAGAGAGTCTTACAGGAATAAGTATGGGATGACTAGCAGCAGCCATGTCTGGTCCCCTGACCTTGGAGACAAACTTGGTGACCATCTTGGAGATTTGGCGACTTTGGCGACGAAATATGGGATTTCAAAGGTGCTGGAATCTTCTCGATATCTCTATTAGGAGAGGAGATACGCTTGAATGCACTAGATCAGTCCATGTGACGTCACGGCCTGCCGGGTAAACTATATAAGGAGAGCGCTTGGATGACGGAGGGAGAATGTTGGTCGACTGGGATCGCCTTGGAGAGCAAACGTCTTTGGAGTTTTATCCGCTGTGCGAGCTAGTAAGCTGTAGGGTCTTAGCTCAGCGATGCTAAGCTATGAAGGACTCACCAGACGACACAGCCATATTAAGATATTAATTTTTTTAATTAAAATTCTTGATTAAAGGAATTTCTACAGAATATACAAATTAATATCAATTCAAAACAACTCCGCTTACTCAGGACGAGATAGCATAAGACAAGTCAAAAATCAATCTGGATACAGTTCGCAGATTTTAACGAGTTCACTCGAGGTAATGCAGAAAGTTCTAAAAGTTCTACTCTAGGCGAGTATAAGTCCGAAGTCCGGAATAATGATCGGAGGGATTAATCCGCTCAGATTTCTACAGATAACCACTCACGGGTTATATCAAATACCAAGAAGGTAATTCGTAGCGACGTAAGGCACGTCTAATTCAATCAGAGTTCCTTAAAACTTCTCACTCGAGACGAGCGACGATCAGCCAAAGGTTGGCTTAGGTTAACGGGGCAAGGCCCGGTACAGAAGCTTCTCAGCCGGAGACTGCTTTTCCAAATTCTCGGTCACGAGAATTTAATCTCCGGTTCTTCAAACGAACCCTATCTTGATTTTCCGATCATCCCCAATTCCTCTATAGTTCCAGCTTAAAAACCCTCCTTGGGACCTGCCCTTTCTAGGCGGGGTCACAAGTTCAGCTCTTCATTTGTCGAAGAGGGCACCTTTTCTCCCAATGACAAAACTCTGTCTTTAATTCCTCAATGGCATTGGCTCTAGGCGTACGCAATGCATTTTCCGGCTACTTGTGTGTCCAACTCGAGGTCCGGTGGCGGTGAGTTTCAAACGAAGACCCTCCGGGATGACGCAATCTGGGAAGGGCTTTGTCGGCCCCTTTCTTCGGCCGCTCTATGCTAGCGAACTGGGAGGTCCGGTCACTTTTTCGTGGGAAATTTCGGCTGTTTCTCACGACCTCACAAAGCTGTTAGACGCCGAGCGGTAGTGTTGTTGACCCATTGGGATCGACTTTAGAGTTTCTTCTGCAGTGAGAGCTAGGAAGTTGGTGAGATGAGTGCTATTGAAAGTGCTGTTATTTTCGTTATTAGTTATTTGCTGACTGTTTGTGCTGCTGAGTATCAAAGTGCTGAACTGTTATTACCTGTGAATTGTTGTCTGTTTACATTGCTAATCTGTGCAAGAATTATTGTTTCCTGTACCTGTGCTACGTGTTTCCCTGCATATTTGTGAATAAACCTTCATTCTTCATTATCCTGCGTGTTGGATTGTTTACACCATACACCCACAGAAAGACTTTTGTAACAATATTGTCTTATATCATAAAATTCGAAAAAGTAATATTGTACAATATTTTTCCCAATATTGAAACAGTGTAAAATGTAAGACTTTTTCAATACTGTACAATGTTTTTTTCATAATATTGGATAATGTCATATAATACTGTATAATATTCTACCATATTAAATAATATTGTACCATACTAAATAATATAATATTGTATAATGCCATATAATCAGTGGCGGACTGGCTAGGTTGCCAGCTTGCCCGATGGCAAGTGGGCCCCTTAAACAGAAGACAATATGGGCCCCCCAGAAAGTGTGTCAGAGAAGCAAAGAAGAACTCCTTCTCTAAAACACATAAACAAAATAGCCCTCTCCCCCAAGGTCCATGTTTTGGAGTTCGACACCCGTTTTTAGGGATTTACTGCCGTCGTAATTCGACCAGTCAAACAGCGGGTGGTCGAATACCCGCCCGTAGGAACGGCGTTCTGTCCACTTCCGATCATTTACAGATGTTTCACCAGCAAACCTTCGGGGCATTGAAACAGGGTATCTCTTCTGTGAAAATTCGAGTCGCAAAATTCATTAAGATATTTTGCTGGTTTCGGAAGCTCTCGGAGAGACGGAGGGAATTGCATCCCTTTGTGCAGATAGACTGCGGTTCTTGTGAGAGATGGCTATAAGGTGGTTTTTTCTTTCTTTTTTTGTTGTTTCATTTTACTGTCATAAATCTCACAAACAAGGGAACTCGCCTGTAGGAAAAGGTTTTCTTAACTAAAACTGTGACTAGGGTGGGTGGGAGAAATTGTGCCCATTGAAGACACCAAATGACATTTATGACTCACGCTTTTCTTTATGCGTTTGCGTTTAGAAGAGTAAAAGGGACCTGTCTTATTGGTCTGTCTTTCATGGAAAATAATTGGTGAGAAAAGTGTTATTTCTGCTTTTAGTAGGAAGAAAGTAAGGACATACGTAGCGTATCTTGAAAAAGAAAGAAAAAAAATTTTGAGAGGTAAGCTGAAATTATCATTTTTTTACATTGCTTTTGTAATATTAAACACTAATCGCATTTGACTACCAACCGACTCGTCCATCTTATTAATTGTCTTAATTTGATTATATCGACAAACTTTAAATTCGCCAACTTATTTAATTTTTTTAAGTTGAAAGTCGGGACCGGCCTTAAGCCGATTGGACCGATTGCTCCAAATAGGGCCCCGCACCAGCGTGTTACAAAGAATATAATCGAATTTAGTAAAATTAAAATTAATTAATTATTGTTTTTAACAAATTATTAAAAACATGTTTTGTTGCATTACAGAAACATGATTTGTTTTAA
This sequence comes from Araneus ventricosus, assembly GCA_013235015.1. NCBI lineage: Eukaryota > Metazoa > Arthropoda > Arachnida > Araneae > Araneidae > Araneus > Araneus ventricosus. The sequence continues at coordinate 64,771 of BGPR01000572.1, read as the reverse complement.
TATTTCTAAGAAAGTTTTGCAAATATAAATTACTAGCGGATGTTCACGATAAAATAAAATAAGATTTTTCAAATGTTCAGATGCGAAATAAGTGTATATACTTCCATTTGAATGTCGTGTACATAATAATAATTAATGGGAATTCAGTTTGAGTTGAATTTCCACGCATTTTTTTTAACACCGAGAAGACTGTTGTCTCTTATAGTAATTTTGATTGTCTGAAATAAAACGATTTAACTCTTTTCTACACAATCATTAAAATAATGATGATAATGTTGATTTAAATCATTGATCATTATTTATTTTTATTAAACATGCATTTGATACCATTGCATATTTCTTTCTACTGTACCATTAAGTCTTTTAAGATGAGTATTATATAGAAATTACGAGTAGTTTGCTTACTGAAGAAAAGCTAATTTTAGTAGAATAAATTAACCTTAAACTTAAATAAATAATGTTTTTAATTATGTTTATTAAAACTTCGCAAGTGAAAGCTTAATTAGCTGATCTTAAATTTGTAGTCATGAACTATATACCTTATACGGCAATTATAAATATAGCTAGAGATATTTTGAAGGAATTAGTAGTAAAAAAAGGAAAGGGGTAGTTTCTGAAACCTTTCCTCTTCGTAATTTTTTCTAATAACCTATTTGAAGTTTTACATCCTGTTGTTTTATAATTTAAAAAATGTCCGATTCTATAAATAAAGAATATTGAGATTGATTAATAGAAATTTTTTTTAAATTATTAACCGCTTTGTCTGAAATCAATTGTAAATTAGAATTTTGTATTTTTTATAATCAAACTACTGAAACCATTATTCTCTGTTATGCTTCGTTCAGTTACGTATTGCTGATTGTTTTTTGTCTACTTTTTAGAATAAAAGAAAATTTAGATCGGCCTCTTAATTTTCAAAACTTCGATAAGTCTTACAAATATCATATTAAATTTATTTTCATATCGTTACTTAATTCTTTATTTTCCTATTTCGTTCTTCTACGTTTATGTACATCTGGGTAGCGAAAAAAATTTTTTCCTTCAAGACGTGGTCGCAGAAATATATTTGCACCGAAATGGGGGTTGCCTTGATAAATAAAAAAATAAATAATCTAAAACTGCATATTTTAAGATTTAGAAAATAGTCGATTTATCATTCAATGATTATAAAGTTTTCCTTATGATCTAACAGCTTCAAGAAAGAATGTTTTTTTAATATCTTGTATATTAAATGCTGACTACATTACACACCCACCTCTTTAAGAAAAACGAGGAGGAATTCGTTTTAAAGGCAGGACCTGAAATTTTTTCAGTTTTAAAATGTATATGGTTATTGGACCTCCGTTTTATTAAAATCGTTGTTATTTTAAACACTTTTTGTTTCAGTGAGCAATTTTTTGTTTTTCAA
>BGPR01000572.1:0-53972 GCA_013235015.1 Araneus ventricosus | reverse complement strand
TCAGTGAGCAATTCATTTTGTTTTTCAAAAATAATTAAAAAGCCCACGAATTTGTTCTTACAGAATATTATTTAATTACGAAATGAATCTGACTCTTAAAAAATGAATCCCGGGAGAGGGGGGAAGGCATGTTTAGCATTCTGAATAACTACTAAATAATTTAATATTTTTTATAAGTTTGAGTTCGTAATAAATTCGTATTTTCGCAAGGTCATTAATTTAAAATAAGGAAAGCGTACAATTTATTTGTATAATTAAATTTAGAGAAAGGTGCGATTTAAACAAACTTGTTATGGAACGATTTTATAAAATAATCTTAGTGAATTATTAAAAAACAAACAATTTATAATCGATGAAATATTTCTTATGTTAATAACTTTTTCTAAGCTGAAACGAATACAGAATATGCTTTTGAAAATTAAAGCATTTAGTTTGAATACATTCATTCGCTGAATTATGAGCACTTACTGTCTGTAAAAATGGTTTTTCTCAAAATAATAATCAGTTCAGAGACCGCCCTTGTTTTGTGACCGATATTAACAATTACTAGGCCCGTCCGATAATTAATTAACTCTGAACTTCAAGATTCCTTATTTTTCAACAAAGGTTGCCTATATATAAATGAGTGTAAAAAATGCAGGAAAAGTAACTTAGGAATAAATGCTGAACTTAATATTTTATTAAAATTAATTAATCAAAATCATAAATTTTTTAATGAAAATTTTTAATTACAATAATAATTTCCTTTCTTCAAATAAAAAATGTAGTAAGAATATAATTTTATTAATCCATTATTATATTATTTCAAATTAAATTTTAAAAAGTTAAAAATAGCAGTATAGTAATTACACAGTGTAGGAGTTAAATGACTATAAATTAATCTAACAAAACCGTCAGATCTGATTATGCAAAATGAAATATTGTGATTTTATCTAGTGCTCGTTTAAAATCGTTAGTGAATTTTGAGGAGGAAGGGGAAGCGCACAAGTTGTTTTTTGTAACACAGTCAATTTTAAGAAAATTTGACTATGTTAATGATATTTTATTTAGGAAAAGTAAATCATTATAACCATGAAATGATACAAGCGAATTTTTGCAGCTAGCATTTTAAGCGTAAAACAGGCAGTTTGGAGTTGTCACAGTGAAGCTTGGATAAATGGCCCCCGGAGACAGTGAAATTAACGTACTGACATTGCGTCATCACGTAGTTCTTCCCCTGAAGATTGGTTGCTGGACAGGAGTGTAGTGGAGCCGGAACAAATAAGAAAAAATTGTGAAAACGTCTTTAAACAGCGCGTTTTTTGTCAGCCAGGTTAGAGCGTTCCGGCCCTGCTTATTTTGCGTTTGCGACTGCACCAATACCAATACACAACATTTGCTTGCTCCCGCGAAAGGCCTAAACTTATAGCTAAACTTGTAATCGCGGAGTTCGTTTTTTGAAATATGGAGTTCAAATCAGAAAGCAAAAAGTGATTAACATCTGTCTGGTGTTCGATAGAAATATTAATAATAAAAAAATAGTAACAAATTTGAAAACAGAAAGCATCAAGAACACGCAGAAACAAATCGTCTGCAGCATCTGCTGAGAGAATTGATTGGATAGTTTTCCTTTCTATTGTTAAAGGTTGGGGAATTGAATTGCGCAGGCGCGCGTGATTTTGAGTTTATTAATTGGTGCTATTTAGTCTAAACAAAGTAATTCACAGCCTATCGGAGATCATTAGGACATGGTTTTATTTATTTATTTTTTTCTGTATATATACGGCATGATCATGCAGGTGACAAAGACTGAGAGTGTCATTATTGTTTCTTTAAAAAACGTTTCTGATCTTCATATTATAAAATATTTATCAGCAAGAGTCGCTTTAGCTTGTTCACTCATAAGGTAAATGGAAATTTTGGTTTTCTTAAAGAAATTTTTTATTCATCTTGTATTTGATTAACGTTATAATAAAATGTATATTGATTAAATTTTATTGTATTTCATTTTTACTGAGGGAAAACTTTTTCACTTTAAAATTCTAATTTGGGATTTAGCTTTTTGTTAAGAAGCTTAATTTTAACTTGTTTAAATTTATTAAACTTTATTAGTGTGTATTATTTAAAAATATAGAATGAGTTGTTGGTTTAATTGAATAGTTTCTGAATTCGCCGAATGAAAATCTGTTTGTAATAGCTTGATGTCAGTTTTGTTATCAGTCTTATTTATGTTTTTAATAGCATACCATTTTTTTCTGTCTGTGTTTCAGCTAAGTATTTTAAATTGCAAAATCAGGTCTGTTGGTTATTTGTCTTAAACTTATTATTTAATAATTTTGTTTAATATTTTGTTGTTGTTGGGGCTTATGAAGCAGATTGATATATATAGTAAGAAAACTTGCTTTATAATAATATTTGAGCATATGTTTCACTTCTTAATTGCATTTTTTTAACAAATTTAATAGGCAATTATCATGTTTTATTCACATGAGATTCTCCAGAAGAGAGGGAAGTTTGGCATCATATGGTAATAGTGCTTTTGTTATTTTTCATTTGTATTATTTTATAGTTAGAGAACAACTGTATTCTTTCTAAACTGTGTGAGTTTGATGGCTACTTTTTGAAGGAGATATGTAAAATACTAAGAAAGTGTAATAAAATTTGCACTCCATTTCAGTGCAAATTTTAAGATAATTTCGTAAATTAAAAGTTATTTAAAAAAATAAGCTCAGTATGATTCTTTACTTTAATTCTTAAATTTATATGTATACATATATAATGCATCTTTGGTCCAGACTTAAGTATCCGGTGCGGTCTCATCGTCATCTAGCCGTTCTTGATCGTATTCTGATTAAAATACTTCTTAATATTTAATTCTTTAATAATATATATAATTAAGCTTCGTTTCTGATATTTTGTAAATAAAGGAAGCCTAATAATTTCAGATGTGCAAATTACAGAGAATGGCATGATAATTGGATAAATTATACAAACATGGAAATTTATTCATAAATTATAATTAAAATTCATTATTCATAAGTTTTTGAAATATATATATTTAGATTTTAATTGAAAATTGTATATATTGATTTTAATCTGCTTTCATATCTCTCAACAAATGTTAAAACTGAATATGCTAAATGTTAAAACATAAAAACAAGTTCATTTTTTTTTCATGTAGGTTGGCTGCTACATGTAGGCAACGTATTACTAAAAGAGATATTTGGAGAGTAAATGTTGCTAATTCATGGTATCTTTTTTTTAAAAAACATATACTGCTTCGAATTCTTTTTTATCCATCATGTATACCAATAATTTGTTGTTTACTTAAATTATTTTAACTCCATTTTTCAGTGAAGACGTTATAGATACTGTAATGCGTCGTCCAGTTGCCGAAAGGAGGTCAGCTCCTTTATCTCTTTATTTGGCTTCCCAACTCATGTTTGGCTTGACATACGTGTCTGCAAAGCAACATGAGTTTTTATTAGGTAAAAAAAGTGAAAGTTATTTAGAAATATTTTCTGTTTTATTTCCATCTGATATTTGTATTTTCTACATTTTCAAGTGTTAATTTACAATTTTAATATATATTATGATATTTTATGTGATAAATGAATAGTAGGCTATTTTTGGCACAATCGATTAGCAGGTTTCTAGACAAAAACCTTCAACTTCTTGACAATTAATTCTTTGTTCGCATAATAGAAAGTAGTTCCAGCTTTCAGATTTGATGACGATTAGGGAATAGTTCCCTATTTTTAATTCTAGACTTTATTGTAAGTTTTGAAGTAGGTTTCATATGTTGAAACTAAAAATTTACAAATTTTCTCCAATTGCTTTCTACATTTATTATGACATTTGTTGTACTATTAATTCTATCCTACTGGAGGCACCATGAATGCACGAATGAGAAGCCGGCAGATAAGTAAGAGGGTTCTCGATTCCCTGGTGGTTATAGTAATGGTGTGAGGTCGAGTTACCTCTGCTTTGATGACAGGATGTACCTCCTTCGGGAGGGTTTGGACCATGGCTGGTGATGTTTACTAGGACTCTGACCTTAGTTCCGGACTGCTGTTGTGGCACCGGTCATTCAAAAAACCTGGTACGCCAACTGGCATGACAGGGATAAATGTGTGAGTACTGATAATTCTTACCCACATATCTGCTGTGGATTGGTCAGGTTTCTTCATCATGATAGCACTATTAATTCTGAAACACTTGTCTATTGTAAAAACTCTTTCAGTTTAGTATATTAAATTTCCATTGTGTAGGTAAATTTTAATAGGAATTAGAAAGTTTAGGGAACTAAACATTTAGCCCATTATTAATATGGTAATACTTTTTAAGGTTACAATAAAGCATGAAATAAAGTAAATGATTTTTAAAGTCAAAATGGCTGATATAAATATTGCATTTCAAGTTTGTAATAGCTTCATCATTGGGAAAAAATTATTCTAGACAAATATATTAGTTTAGGTTTTGTAGAGGGAATGGTTGAGACTTATACTTGCTAAAAAGCTGCTTTGCCTCTAAATTGAGGGGGAAAAAAAAAAATTGAGAACAAATTCTCGAATTGATTGATACACATGGAAGTCGGCCTCACCACCCACTCCTGAATTTGTAAAAACTATTGCGGATCTGATTCGGTCAAGAACGAAAAAAAAAAAAAAAAATGCTGCTCCACAACAGCAGAGCCGCCATCTTTTTCTCAAATATTATTAGTTAAAAAATAGTATTGTTGGTTTGATGTGATTTATATTTAAAATTAATAGTAATTATAAATTCATATTTATCTATTTTAATTAATTTAACAATTTAAATTTTTTTTAAATATAAACATTTCTGATTTATTCTATTTATTTTAATATTTTTTATGCATGAACATCCTTGTTTGCTGCAGTTTTTGGACCCTTAAGTATAAGACAATAATTAATTTTGAAATACTCTTAAATATTAATTTAAGAAGAGGTGTTTTTGCTTTTCATAAAAGTGAAGGTTTATTTGACCATGGCAAAATGCATCCTTTTTTGTACTTGAATGAGTTTCTTCTTCATTTATGTTAAACTTTTTATATATTTATTGCATGCTTGCTTTTTCCTAATTGAAGTTGTTATTTTTATGTATAATAATTTCATCCTTTTCACTAGTGCCTCCCTCTTTTAAGTGTTTTTAGTGATTGCCTCCATATTTTCTGTTACGATGCATCTTGTCAAAATACACTATTCATACTACTGTACTTTATTGTTTTCATTTATATATAATGATTCTTCATTTTCCTTCAAAAACTTACCAAAAACAGCTCTTTAAAAATATCATAAAATGATTATTGTGCAGTAAAACATATTATAGGGCAAAAGAAACAAATTTGCATCGCGGATACAAGAAAAAAATGCAGCTTTAATTCAGAAAATATAAAATTTTATGTGAAAAGTTATGATAGTTGAATTACTTTAAAACTAATTCTAATGAAAATATTTTTGAAAATGTTACAACATATGATTTTCTTCCTAACTTATAAAATATAATACATTGTGCAATAATTAATCTCTTGTTTGACAGATTTAGGTTATGGTTAGGCAAAATTCAAGGTCTCCTCTTACGATGGAGGTTTGTGTATAGGGAGAAGATAAATGCTCTGTCCTTTACAAGCCATCGAAAGACAAGATCTATAATCTCTTTAAACTGCATATGGAGTTACCTATTCTTGTTTTCCACTATTAAGAAATTAACCTATCCATCATGATTGTGTTGATACAATAGGACAAAAGAGTAATACTGTCTATGGGGTATTTAGAGAGCCATAAAGGAAGTAAATTCCTGCATAGTTTTAGGATAGTTTCATTTGCTCATATTTGTTTGAGAAAAAAACTGGGTACAATTCCATTAGCAGATAACCTCAGGAAAAAGCCTGGCAAATCTTAATGCTACAATTCATCTAACAGAATAGTGTCAATATTCTTCACTAAGATTTAGCAAGTTATCACTAAAGGCAGGCTAATTAATTAATTATGTTGCAAGTTAAATGGCAAGTTGGCTAAAGAAATAGCTGAAATATTCAAACTTTGCAATGATGGGTCCACCCTAAAGGAATTGTACCAAAAACTGTCCTAAATTATGTTTTATTGAACATCTTCAAAACACTATATTTTGTTGTGGCACATACTTAATGTACATGGGACTGATTGCTTAATTAACCATTTTTTTTTAATATTTATAAATATTTAAATAATGTAATAATGTAATTATGCCTTTGCAGAAGATATTAAGACCTTAATTATTAGACTGGGAATGTTTAAAGTTCCAGTAGGAAGTGTGATTGATTTAGACAAGGCACTTGAGTGAGTATTCATTTTTATCTTCTACCTACTACTGCCTTCTATTCATTGTTGAAGGCTTAAAACAATTATAAATTTTCACAATTTTCTTTATATATATCATTCCTGATTGTAAAAATTGTTAAATGTTTTTAGAAATAGTTCCCTTTTATTTCTCAGTTTATTTATTATAAGGTTTGTTACTGTTTTTGAGTGCCACACAATGAGTTATTATTTCTGCAAACTCATAAATTATTTTTATTATTTGAAGAAGTCTTAATAATGCTTTTATGCTTAACCACGCTAAAGTATTATTTTTTAATTAATTTTTTGCCTTGATTTTTTCTGAGTCTGAATAGAAAAAAAAAAAAGACAATGGAATAGTTTTAATAATTCAAACATTTTAAGTGTTTTTTTTTCATAGTGCAATCGGATTTTTATTTGATAACAAAATAGATTTCATATCTTTTGTTGAATTCTGTTTATAACTAACTGTTTTGCTATTTGCTTTGAATTTGTATTGTGAATCTTATTATAGGCAATGCTTTTAGTTGAAATATTATAGACCTAAGTTTTATCCTTTCTGCTCATTTTTCTAATTAAGAATTAAAAAAAAAGCAATAGACCAATAAATTATTAATTTTTTCATACAGTTTATTTCTGTCATGGGCTTGTGATAGTGTGAAAAATTTTCTACTTATTACAGCAGTACTGAAATTAATTATAGAAGCAAATAATATGTATTTCTATAAAATAAAACACGAAATATTCTTTTCTATAATTACTATCACTGTTAAAAAGTATTTGCATCTGCCTATAATAGAGAAGAATTTATTATATTATATATTTATTTATTAGAATATAATTTAGTAATCTTCTTGAATTATCTTCCATTTCTTTTACAGGAAATTATAACCTTTGCATACTATTGTTTAATCATTATCTATTTACAGTAAGACCTCTCTATAGTGGCCACCTTCCATTCCAAGGAAAATTGGTCACTCTTAAGGGGCTTCATGTTTGGAAATAAAATAAAACATGGTGGAATAAATAATATGGATAAATATAATATAACATGGATAAATCTGAATTTAAACAAACTCTAATTCATTATTTCTGATAAAGCAAATTTTAAAAATCTAAAAAATAAATAACTAAAAAAAATCACTTTTATTCAATTTTTTTTTGAAAAAAAATATGTATATTGTTTATTTGAAATGTGATGAAATTGGATTTTTAGCAACAAACGCTGTTATCCATTAATGTCAAAAAGATACACTCAATAAATGTCAAGACTTCAAAGATTGTAGAAGAATCCTAAGATGCTACTTATTGGAAACAGCTTTTTGAAAAAGGCTTTTAATGAAGAACACAATTGAAAATCAAAATTAAGTTTTGCACAGAAGTTTGACCTATGATTTGAGTATTTGGAGTAGAACAAAGTAATGTGTTCAATGTTATTTTCAGGATTGCAGATTTGACAATAAGGGTTATTGTGTAGACCAAACCTATGCAACAGAGCCGGAGTAATAATCATCCGGTTTAAAAGACGTGCAATTATGATATCCTCTCTTTTATTTTTGAGCCAAGGAGTAAGAGTTAATATGGTGGGGATATCGCTAATAGATTCTTGATATTTACTGTTTTGAAAAGTATGGTTCGTTTTTTGAAGAGAAATTGTCTGAAAATGAGAAATTATACCTTCAGAAGCAATCCACCCTAGTAATGAGCGTGACTCCGTGACTGCATTTGCGAGTAACTCCGCCTTTTCACCCTAGTGGATCAGTGAATGCCCTGGAGTCCACACCAAACCTATTTTTTTATTAAAATTTTTCCTAACAAGAATTTTGCCAGCTAATCTGTGAATCCTTTGGAGATTTGATTGTTAGGCATTTTAAAGCTTGAAGGACTGAATAGCTGTCTGTCAGCAAAAGTAAATTTTTATCTGTGACTGAAAGTTCATCAAGGGCTTGACAAATTGCTAAGGCTTCCGCCGTAAAAATGGAACTGATGGAGTGAATTCTATAAACAAAAGATTGCAGGCTAGAAATACCCACGATAGAAGTGAAAGAATGTGATTTGGATGCATCCATAGCAATGATATGATAGTCATGAAATTCTTTGTATACAGCTTCTTCAAAGAGGTTCTTGATCATAAAAACAGAATGAGCTTTATTTTGGAAACTAAAATATGAAAGATGAGTTTCACAGAAATTATTTAGAGATATGAGGGTATCGGGAGAAACAATAATATGGTCTCTAAAAGTGTCCAGATCCGGAAACAAATTAGCAATCATTACTTCATCTTTTTTAATTAATTTCATGCTGGGATTGCAATTTTAATGATAAACGGGAGATTGAGTGCTGTTGGCAAGTTGCCTGATAAAGAACTGTGCCACTAACCTCTTAATTTTTTCCGACAGCACTTCCCGACCCACGATTTTCATTAGCATAATATTTGGGGTCCATTTAGGCAGCCCGAGAGCTACTCTGAGAGCCACAGTTTGTATAGAATTGCAGGCTTTATATTGAGTTTCAGAAAATTTGTTTGTAATTAAACAACTGTAAAAAAAGAGACTACAAATACTATTGTTTTCTATGTTTATAAGATCCTTTAATCTGGGGCCGTAATTTTTGTATGCAATAAATTTTAAAGCCTTAATTTTCCTGAGGGCTGTAAATCGAATATTTTTTAATATAACTCCATTTTGGTTAGTTTGGAAAAAATGATACTTAAATATTTGATGGTTTGTTTCCAAGGGAGGGGAAAGCCTGCGTTAATTAATTTGTCTTACACTATTTGGTAATATTGTTTTATTTTTTAAATAAATACAATTTCAGTGTAAGGAGAAATATGGTAGCTGAAGAGGGTATTTCACTTCATAGTATTTATTGTAATTAAGTCTACAGTTTTAAAAACAGAGAAAATTGGATTATATGTAATAAATTCAATTTATCTGCAGTTTTAAAATGAATTCTTTTCCATGCGCCTTTTTAAGCACTTCTTTTTTAACTTAACAAGTTGTGCAACTTTTCACTTTTCCTGAACCTTAAAAAGCTGCTGAATTAGCTAAAATTCAGGGATTTTTCCATTTCGAAAGCGTAAAAGCTGTGGCCTTTTTCTGCTTTGGGCACTTCATAATCTTTGTCATTTTCCATACAAGATTTAAAGAATGGCAAGATTTATAGTTTGGACTTGCCTAAAATATCCTCTGAAGATTTTTAGAAGTACTTTTTTTGTCAATAATTAGAATACTTGAAGTCTTCAAATGAAAAATTATTGGATGTAAACAATTGCAACTTCTTTAAGGAACTCTATACCTGTAACCAATTTATATATTTTGAAAATATATATTTTATTATTTTTTTAAGTAATTTAGTTTTCTTTTCTCCTATTAATTTTCAGTGGATCAAAAGTAACAATGACATTTAACATGGATAATGTTCCATTGGAGTTTGGAAGTTTTAAATCTATTCAAGACCCATTAAGCTATTACTGGGGTGATTATTTTGACATTCCAACCCCAAAGAGTTCTGAAGAAGCCTTATCATTTATCTCAGCTGAACAGGAACGTGATATTGACATGCTTGATGAAGGTACAATTTTCTGATTTCAGTGTTATTAAAAAGTTATATTTGAAATTGCAATAAATGAAAAATATTAGCGTAACATTAAAGAAAGCAAGTATGTTTTTAGCAATTATTGAATAATGTTTAATTCAAATAAAATTGTGTTTTATTGCCCATGCAAATGTGTTTGCCATTTGTTAACACTTTCAAATTCATTTGAAGTTCATTTTGAAAATTATTAAATTTCTCCAAAAATGAGTATTAGACATGTATCTAAACATAAATATGTGAATAAGAAAAAAATATAACATTTTTTATTTTCAAGAAATTTGTGGTTTCAGAGTGAAACCGATGAACGATAACTGGCTATTTTTCCTCCAAATAAGTTATCATCAAAATGCAATTTAAATTATGTATTTAATTTATAAGTATATGTGAGTATTCAGGATACTCCACCTTCATAAAATGCAATATTACTTTCCAAGATTCAATTTAAAAAATATCAATTTGTTCAATAACCCTCATCATTTTGTTCCTTTTGAAGATCAAAAGCAATTTAGCTCTTTCAACGCTGATATCTTTGTGAATACTAACGGTATTAAACTGGAATTTTTATATAAGTTGGCCTATTTATCTGGCTCTTAAGTTATGAGAGAAAAATTGCTCTTAAGTTTTGCCCATGCACAGTAAAAAAATGCTCAATGTGTGGTTTCACTGTGAAACCAATGAACGTGAAAGGATTATCAGATGACATTGATATTAGTCACATATAATTACTAATATAATAGCCCAGATCCTAATCCAGAATTTAAAAGAGTAATTGTCGTTCTAATTTCAAATTGAATAGTTCTTAAAAAGTGAAATAAAATTTTCTATCGATTGATATAAAATTTATCTTTATATGATCAATAGTTCCTGAGAAATTTTAAATTATATTAATCCTAAAATTAATTTCCGTTTTTTAATAGAAAGTAGTAAATTATGTCAGTGGTATATCATGCACGTGATATAGTTTGGACGCTAAATTGTATCTGAATGCAATCGTGTCGATGTTGTTTTCTTGCCAAGAATTAAATTAGCCACCACTGACATGAATCTACCATTCGTTCTCAACCGCCGCCAGTACCCGTTAATTCCAGCTTACACAATGACTATCAACAAATCGCTTGGGCAAAATTTCGATCATGTTGGAATTTACCTCGATGAGACTTATCTTTTCACCTGGACAGCTCTATGTTGCACTTTCGAGGTCTAGGATTCCCAATCACGTTAAAATTTACACAAAGACAATTATTAAACAACCAAAAATACTACACACAGAATATTGTTTACCAAGAGGTTTTTTGAATAAAGAAATATTTAAATAATATGTAAATAAAAAAATATTTCCTGTCATAAAACATATGTTTATTTTATTTGTTTTCAATCAATGTTAAACATTTCTCTCGCATATATATCTAATTAAACACATCAAATTTGACGGGAAATCTCTCGAATGAAGAGGCAATTTACACCTGTCAAACCATGATGAGTGATTTTCTAGTTTATAATATTATGTGAATAATCTTTTAAGAAATTTATTGTTGATAAAATTTATAAAAGAATGATAAACATACTTTAACACTGAGTGTATGATCAGACATGACACATTTCCGCGGTAATGCGGATTTCAGCTTTTTCGGCGTCGGATTTTATCATTTTTAATTTTCTTTCACATAATAATTTTACATTATTTTTAATATTTCAAGCACTTTTTGTTTAAATTTATTTATTTTATTGTTCAATTAATCATTCTTATTTTATTTCTCGGTATTTATGTTTGGCACGATTAATTATTCATGAAATTCAGCTTTTTTGGTTCCAAGCCTGTGCCATGTCTGTATGATATTTGTTTAAAGCATAAATTATATATATATTTTAAAATAGAATTTTTTTTTATAAGGGAAAGTAGCATTTGTAGGAAACTTCTTCTGTATTGTTTTATTTTATATGAAACTATATCTAAACTCATTGTATGTTTATGGAAATTTATAGTGAACGTTCTCCACCTGTTAAAAATTATATATTCATTTAAGTTATGATCAATGGTTTTAATATGGTGGACAAAGGATACTCTGTAAATTGAGAAAAAGATGTGAAAGTAAAAAGCAGAAAATATTCTTAGCTGAAGATTCATGCCAATTACCTAACAAATTATCAGAAATATTAATTGTTTATTAGTCCAATGAGTTCAGAGGATCATTATCTTTCATCATTTGAGAGGGTGAAGAGGATGACAGAGACTATCAACTTCTTACCAACCATGTTAACTCACCAAATAGTGATAAGCTATTGAAAAAAAAAAGAAACCAACCGATCTCTCATGAGGTACTGTGAAGATTTGCAAGTTTATGTCACTTTTTCTAAGGAATTTCAAGATTACTACCAAAACAAGTGAAAGAATAATTTGATCTTATTAGATCAGATGGTACAAGCTCCTGCAATCAAGTGAGACTGTTACTGTTGAATGTTAGTAATGGAAAATGGTTAAGTGCCAAGCATTAAGGCAAAAATGTCCAGAATATGCCAAATTCATGACAAAGTTGTTTTTCAGCATGATGGTGCTAGGCCACATGTTGCAGAACTTGTTAAGGAAACCTTGGAAGCTTTTGGCTGGGATGCATTCTCTCACCCACTGCATTTAGAGGGTGTTGTCTCTTCAGTACCATTTCTCCTGGTTCACACAGCCTTACAGAGAGTACTTGTGTCTTTGGAAGCCATTAAAATGGACTCGAGAAACTGATCACTTCAGAAAAAAAAAAAAAAGGAATTCTTATATCTCGGAATACACTTGTGCCTCAAATGGGGCCAGGAATGTAGCTTTTGATGGAGCATACTTTGATTAATTTTTTTCTTAGTCTTCAAAAATAAAGTTGTTTTATTTACTGATAAAACAGTTCCCATTTATGGGGACGCCTCAAATATAGGAATGAGAAACTGCCTTATAAATAAGCAGGGTCTCTCTTCACAGTGGGATACTTAAATGTTGGTGTATCTCTTTAGGCCCATCTCTGGTAATGAACTGTACAATGAGGGAGCGTTGCATGAGCTGCTAGTAATGGGGGATTATGCATTCGGCCACAGTGCCTGTGTTATTTGCCATGGTGCCTGTTCTTCCAGTATTACCCAGATGCCTAGACAAGGCAAGGTTTTCATTTGCATTATCAATAAAATGGCAAATACTTTTGTATGAGCCTAATAATATTCTTTTTTGTTTCTAACAAATTTCATTATGGCATATTCGATTTTACCTCTTAAGTATGATTTTATAATTCAGGTATTACCAGAGGTAATAAGAATTTTCATTGTTAGTTACTATTTGTTTTATAAATCTTTTCTTTAACTATATTGCATTTTATTTTGTGTTTTATTCTTATTGATTCAGGTGCTGAAATGCTGCATCGTGCTCATCCTGCTGATATAACTATGCAAGAAGTGCCTGAATTATCTGAAGAGCCTATTCCTGAAGAAGTATGTTTTTTATATGCTTATTGATGACTTAAGTATTTATCAACTCTATTTATATAAACCAGGGCTTCCTAAATGTTTCAGGTTTGTGATCCCTTTGTAGCCAAGAGAATTTTTTCATGACCCCATTTTCTTCAAAAATATTCTTCTGTTATCACAAAACTGGGGAAAAAATAGGCAAACAAAGCATTAATTAATGATATCTAAACTGTAATTGAATTAAAAGTAACTCTGTAGCAAATTTTAATGAAGATGATTTTTTAAAACTATTTTTGCTTTTTAATGTTGAGAATATGAAAGGAGATAGTCTAGGAATGGGGGACCTTTGATCTTCTTGAGTTTCTGATGTGGCCTTACCAGCTTTTTACAATTTTAACTTTGCATTGAAATAATGTAATTGCCTAATACTAATAAAGATGAATGCCTGTGTGTGTCTGTTGGCAGTGTACAGAACACACCGTAGAACATAGAGCTACCAAATTTGGCACAGATATACTTTGGATGCTGAAGATGTGCACCTCGGAGACGTTTTTTTAAAAATTTTAATTCAAATTTAAATTATATAAAAATTAAACCAAATTTCATCGTGTTTTGCCAATAACTTCTGAATGAATTGATTAATAAAGAATTTTTTCATGTAATTTTAAAGAGCAAAAAATTATCTTTCCAACGATACCAGTTCAGGGTTCGTATGCTCCTTGAAAACTCCTTAACAATGATTTTCATTTTCAAGCACTATGGAAACTCCTTGAATTTGGGTTTTACTCCTTATAAACTCCTTGATTTTCAATTTTTAACATTTCTTTTATTAAATGTGTACTACGTTTCACCGATAAAAAGGATTCTAAATCGTCGCTGTATCAATTGCCCTGTATTTTGCGTTGCTCTTTCCACGATTTGATGTTCATCTCCTAGCAGTATCCAAAATTTAATAATTGGTTTTAAGTGCCAGTCAGTAATAAACAAAATAATAGAATGGTGCAAATTGAGAATGTTATTTCTCTTGGATTATTTTGAAAAATTAACTGTATTTCTTTAAATTGTAACGTATGGTTTGTTGCAAAGGACATATATTGTGATGGTGGAGTTGAAGGAAAATAGATACTATTATTCAATTTTAGGTAAATTAGTAGTAATAATAAAGAAATTTTATTAATTTTATTTTCTTATACTATTTTGTAAGCAATGAAAATGCCAAAAACAGTTTCTAATATCTGAATCCATGTCTCTCTTTGCACCTCTATATTTTAAATACTGGATCACTGTGCACTACATAAGGTGCGCAGTGAGGCATGGAAATTATTTAAGAATTTAAATTCTAAAAAAAAGAATAGAAATAGTTTTTTATTTGAAACATGGTAAATCAAGGTATGTAATGAACTATTTGAACTTTTGGGGTAGTTGTACTTTCTACTTTCATATAAACAGATTTAATATAGCATTCTTGGATAAATCAGCTTAGTAAAAATTTATAAAAGAAATAAATATAACCACATTTATTTGAGTTATTAGCAATGTTTTAAATACTCAAATGTAATTTTTGTGTACTCTAAACCCTTTTTCATGCGTAAATATTGACTCCTTGAAAATTTTGAAAATACTCCTTGAAAACTCCTTAAATACTCCTTGATTTTTAATTTAAAAATCAGTAAGAACCCTGCAGTTTTATTATTGTAGAAAATTTTATCTATTTTTTAATAAATTTTTAAAGTTATCGAAACTTTAAGGTCGCTGGTTGCGAGAGTAGAAATTGACATAGGGGAGGTGGGGCGTAGCAGCTGTAATGGCCGCAAGTATCTTCAAAACAAAATTATTGTTGTAATCGCTTCGGCAGTTCATATTCTAAAAATGGAACGATACAAAGAAGATTAGCATGGCCCCTTTCCAAGGATGCCACACAAAATGGTGAAGCATTCCACATTTTTAACACTGATCTGAGAAATGTGCTTAAGCTCCTAGCCTTAAAGAGTTTATTCTAAATCGAAAATTAGCCAAAAAAATTCTTTGACAATCTCCCTAATAGTAAAAAATCTCTTCATGTAAATTGTAAGCGCTCCAGATAAATTTTATGTAAATAATTCCCCTCTTTTTTGCATTCTTTGCCCTGCCACCCCCATTTTTTTTTGCCTATACTCTATCACAACTACTTCAAACATACCCTCCCATGACCTCAGTACCATAGTGGTAGCATATCTTTCTCCCTTCATTTCGCCTCGAGTTCGAGCCGCATGTGAATTTTGCCTTCATCAGTGTCAACAAATACTTCATTTTTTCCTCCTCTTTTTTGTATACCTAAAAGGAAATATTTGATTTTAATTCTTCCAATACTCTCATTTAGCTTTTTCTTATCTTATTTAATACTATTTTCTCAGTAATTTTTAAACATTTTTTTTTAAAGTTTTAAAATTCTCTCCTCATCTAAATTTTTCTCAAAATTTACAAAATTTTTTCCACAATGTTATTATTGGCAATTAATTAAGCCTAACAGATAGCTTTAGAATAGTTTGTTGTTTTGTTATGCACAGAATAATTATTCAAGATTTGATTTTTTTTTCATGCATTTCAATTCAGTAATTTTTTAAATTTATAAATGGATGTTTTTAGTGACTAAATTTAAATGGTTATCATGAATTTAGTTTTGCGCTTCACAAAATGTAGTCAATTCTCTCTTTTTTTCATAGAAAAAACTTTATTTAGTTATTTTGAGTTGTAATTAGTTTTAATACATAAATTATTTTTAGCTGAGAAATTTAATTATTGTACTTCAAATTTTTCATTACTTATTATCTTTTCCATTTTTTAAAGAATCTTTTCACTTATCATTTTTTAACACTTAAATATAAGGGATTAACTCAAAGTTCATTATATGCAAAAATATCCTGTACATTTTTGTTTTGTGTATAAAGAATTAAAATTCAGTTATACTAACTAAGCTGTTCACTGTTTGTGTTTTTAAATGAATTTCTCTGTCCTTATTGCAATTATTGCTTTCAGCTTACAAAAATTGAAATGTTGAAAATATCAGCCTTAATTGCCTTATTACTATTAATAAAAGACTAGTGAACCGGCTGGTCGCTGTAGGTGGCTAGTCTGTAATATAATAATAATTACTGACCCTTAAGATTCTGCTCATGTGCCTTTTGCCCAACTGTCAAAATTTAATGAGGCATTTCAGTGCAAAAAGTCCTTCCCACCTCAGAAATAGTCCTTTGAAAATTCTTGTAACCCTATTTGGAATTGCAACCAACAATTTAAGAAGGTCTGACATAAATGAATTTTTTTGAAAATTTAATTGTTTCATTTCTTTTTTTCAAGAACAAAACAAACAAAACCAGCAGGAGTGGTCTCCCCTAAACTTTCTCGTATACTTTCTAAGTGGAGATTCGTCAAAATCTCGAGTTCGAATTTTTTTGACGATTACAATACTTCCGCTTTGTATACCTCGTATACAAGAAAGTGAAACAAACAAAAAACCTGAAATCAAATATCTGTTGTCACGTTTCAACAAAAATATTACTTTGAAGCAGGTGCGATAAAATAGGCAATGCAATGAATACTAAAGCGAAAATTCTGCTTTGGAATTGAATTCCCAAGAAAACAATTTATATTACCACAATCATAACAATTGCAAAAGCTCGTAAATAAAAGATTTGCTGAAATAATGAGATCGGTTTGAATTTTATTTACAACAATAAAAAATTTATTACAATTCATGTTTGAGAACATTATTTATTGTTGTAAATAAAATTTACAACAATAACAGATTGCTACCAGTACTTTGCGCATGAGAATCGGATTAAAAGAAATTGAATATGCAATTTGAACGCTCCTTTTTTGACAGATTTGGCCCAAAATTTAATACGGGCCTACATTCATGATGATAAAACTGTGTACCAAATTTTATCCATCTAGCTATTCAAGTTTTTGAGTTATAGTGTTCACATGACTGCGGACATACAGACAGACTTCCCGTTGACAGATTTTGTCCAAAATTTGATAGAAACCTACAAATTATGTTTAAAGACCACATACCAAATTTCATCCCCGTAGCTCTAATAGTTTTCGAGTTATCGTGTTCACAGACAGACACACACACACAGACAGACACACAGACATAATTCCAAAATTGTGTTTTTCGGACTCAGGGAGGTCTAAAGCGTGGAGATTCGTCAAAATCTCGAGTTCGAATTTTTTGACGATTACAATACTTTCTCTTTGTATACTTCATATACGAGAAAGTAAAAAGGATAACTCTATGATATGAAACAATATTAAATTTTTAATGATTATGTTAATATTTTTACATAATGTTTATAAGTTGGCATACTATCTGTAAACTACATGCAACATATGCATTTCAACTGCATTTTGAACATATTTTTGCATCATGCCTGATGCAAAAATATGTTCAAAATGCTCTACATAGCAGATTGTTTGACCTAGAGATACCAAATTCTGCATGTAGTTGTTGCTTCTTTGGTAGGTGTCGCTGAAAAAGGCACCTACCAAATTTAATTGCTTATTAGATTTTTAATTAATTGAAAATTATCAAAATTTTAAGTTTTTTCCTCAATAACTTTTAGCATCTTATTGCAGAAAAACCATTGCTTTAAAATGGGGAAAAAAAAAAAAGATTTTTGGTGATTTTATTTACATGCAATTTTTTCTTTAATTTTAATATTTTTCAACACCAGTTTTTAACACAATTTTGTAACAATGCTTTTCCTTTATAATAACCCCATGCAACCAAAACAGCAATATTGAATTATCAATGTAAATGTTTTAATAGTTTCAATAGTTTCTTGCGACAAAGCAAAATTAAATATTATATATTTCAGTTTATTAATCTAATATTTATTTAAAATAGTATTAAAAGCATTTGAAGTATTTCGAAACATTAGATGTTTTTTTTTTAACTTGATAATGTTTTTAGGCTGGCATTCTCTCTGAAATTGATTGATGTAAGCACAGAATGCAACAACTTATGCAATCAAACCTAAAACATTATTATGCCATGATGTTTTGGACTAAAAGGTTGAATCGCCTTTATTTTTTCAAAAGAAGAGAACAATAAATTATTTAAATAGTAAGCTTATGCAATTTATCCTCTATTTTAGGATGATCCAAAACACTAAACATATTTTATGAAATTAAATTCCTTACTTTATACACATGAAAAAGTTTGTGTCCAGGTATTTTCTGGTATTCCTGTCCAAGTATTCCGATTCTCTAGTGTTTATTATTTGCATAGGAATACATGTTTTAGCAATAGTCAGTTTCACAGCATTTTGCAAATATCTGAATTTCTTATTTTAAAGTTGATATGAAGAATTTTTTGAGTTGCTTTATGAGAAATTTGTAAGCATTGGATGTAGGTATGAAAAATCAACTTATATTATCGCTTTGTGCCAGAGGACTAGCATTAAGATGGGCAACATTTATGAACTAAATAATTCCAGCTAGAAAGGATTATCTGCAATATTTTAATGATCAAAGTTTAAAATTTTGGTGATCTTCTGATTATATTATTTCTTCTTGATTCAGATATCATGATTTTCTTTCCTCAATATATTTGCTATATTTAATGCAATAACTGAGGTTTTTGATGAAAGCACTTTTAAAATAAGCAAAATGTAGTATATTTGAAGTATAATACTTTATGGAAAATACTATGAGCATTCTGATGCAATTTTTATTATGAAAGTAATAACTTTAAGCTTTTTTCAATACAACTCCGGAAAGAAATTAATAAAAATGAACAGGGAAATTTATATTTTAGAAATGCAAATTTTACACAGTTTTTTAACCTGCTTGGAGGGTCACAAAAGTGATTATTTCTTTAATATGAATAAGGTTTATTTTGAGAAATGTTGACAAACAATTTTTTTTCCTTTACCATTTTGTTTATGAATCCCCAGGTGATATAACTCAACGAATAGTTTTTTATACATTTCATATCTGAGTCAGTAACTGGAAAGACTCTTGCAATTTTAATATTAAGATAATTAATGTTTTATTACTATAAAATCTATTATAGTTAATAATACACTGTTTTGTTTGAATAAAAAAAATTAAACTTGTTACTAATTAATTATTTTAGATACCAGAAGAACCTGTTGATTTTCTCTCTGATTTTCCTCCTTTAGAAGAAGCTCCTCTTGAGCCAAGGTTTATTTTCTGTTTATTTTTTTTTCATTTCTGTTAATTTTTAAAGTATTCTATATCCTTTATTTGCAAATTTTTATAATTAACACATAGTGCCTTTCTATTTTAATCTATATTCTTTTGATGCTTGTACTTTTTAAAAAATGATTATTTGACTGTTTAATTTTACCTTTTTTCAATATGTTGCTTTATAATATAATTGCCTTACTTTTACCCTTTCTAATATGTTGTATCTTTGAAGAACTCTTAAAAGATTGTGGTAAGGTGGTGAATGTTCCAAAAATTAAAAAGCTAATGCATGGAATGTGATAATTTTCTTTCTTTTTGATATTTTTCGAAAATGTGTATTATGTCACAAAAATTATTTTTACACGTAATAAAAGTTTTAAAAATTAACTTTTCATGACACAACTTTCATTTCTGTTCAATTCGTTGCCCTCATTTTAATAATTTTTCAAAAATTAAATTATGTATAAAATTTACAATTTATAACACTTTTTTTTATTGGTGAAGAACAAGAACACATAACTGTTACTAGATGACATTAGAAGAATTTTGGATGAAGACGATTTTTTTTATTCATATTTATTCTAACCCTTTTTCTCAATGAAAAATTTACTATGTAATTGTCCCAAAACATCCGTTAAAATCTTTCTTATACTGCAAGATTTATGAACAAAATTTGAAGTACCTATGCAATAAATACTATTAACTTATGGAGAAAATTACCTATCGGCGGTTTTTACAAATCATCTGGTTCAACTGATATTCTCATTTTAATTAAAAAAACATTTCAGGTGATAAAATAATTTTGGATATTGTAATTTTCTATACAAAAGTAGTTTTTTACATCAAAAATATTAGACATGAAAGTATTTTAATCCTGAGAAATGCCGGGCATAACAGCTAGTTAAACATATATTCCCAACTAGTGTCTTTCTTCCAATAAACACAAAATGGTTCTTTTCTCATTTTGAAATTTCCCTTGCCACTAACCAACCAGGCTTCAGTTGTAATAACCATGCCTAGTAAGGGTGTTGCAACTTTCCTTCTCTTTCTTATGTGAAGATGGTGATATGTGTGCATACAATTTTAATTACAATTTGCATTTATGTTCTATGATAAAGTTCTAATAATAAGAAATGCCTGAAAATAAAAGAAATACTGAATTTTACTTTTGTCTTTCATCACACCTGAATACAAATTGCTAATTCTCTCTCCCCCCTCCAGTATAATTTTATTGTAAAATATATTGGTATGATACTCATTGTTTCTGAGTTTGATTTCAATGTTCATGAGTTGAGAGTGGGAAGTAAGTGGATTGAAGATTAAAAGTAGTTAATGATGCAAGTGCCAAAAAATTTGCAACGCTGTTTTTCATGTTAAAGTGTAAAATGAGAAATGTTTATTATGTGGTAAACATGAAAATTGCTTGGTAGTCCTCTAAGTAATTCACAAGAGCTTGCCAGTGTGAACATTTCTGTTGCTAGTTTGAACAGCTTTCTGTGATTTCTTAACATTTTCACTATTGGCACTTACAATGTTTGCCATTTTTATTTCTGAATTCTTGAAATGCTAGAAATCATCAGCAAGGAATCGTATGTAACCGTACCATATGATATATGGTATGTTAGATTATTCAAACACCTGTTCCATATTTGGGAGGCTTGGTAAAAAATTAAATTCCTGTTGCTGTTTGTATTGTATAGTGGCTAATTATGTCAAAATCATAGTAATGACAACTGTCAATAGAGACTAATTAATGAATGGCTATCATCCTTCTGGAAAGTGTCATGTTTACTGAATGATTTGATTCTAAAATCAAACCCCATTATAAGATATATATGTGTATTATGTATTTATTAAAGTTAAATGTAATTGTTAAATCTTTATTTCTGACCCATTCATAACTGGTGTTTCTATTGAGTCATTTTTATCAAAAGATAGATTTATCACATACTTCAAATTGGTGTTATTGATTAAAAAAAACAAACTTCTGATTTTAGAAATTTGTAAGTATGCCACAACGCTATCAAGTAAATACTATGAATAATTTTAATTCTTACTCTTTTGGTTCAGGCTTTGGTTGGAGAAGAATGTGTTAATGGACTAGGGTATTGATAATTTATTTTAAATATAATTTAAACTATTTATAATTTTAGAGAAATTACAATAATGAAAATTGATGAAATTACTTGTTTCATCCTTCATAGAATTTATCTCATATAGAGGGTATCCACAAAGTGTCATTTCATTTTAAAAAATTACTGAAAAGAGAAGTGATGAGAATTTAAATCAAATTTGTGTTATGAACTCTTTTATTCTCAAAATTTGTGGTCTCGTTACATTTGTGTATTTTTGACACCTTATCAATGAATGACGTAGTATTGAATAAACCCCTAAAATGATGGTTACTATTTAAGAAAGGAGGTATGTTCAGTACTGTTATTGTTCATCATCAAGTCTCGAACAAAGACACAGGACATAAATGATCTGAAGCAAAGATCACTGATGCCGTTGACAATGTTATGCTGCAGAACACATGGCAAAAAAGCAAGCACTGTCTTAATGTGCTTTGTGTAACTAATGCTGTCCATACAGAGGTGTATAAAATAAGAAAAAACTCTCTTCAATATCTATTCCTCAGTTTGTGATAATTTCCATAGGTCTATTTGTTTTCTTGACAAAATTTTGATATTGTAAAGATCTTTATGAACATCTTGTATATTCTTGTTGTATAAAAGAAACCTTAGGCAAATTGCTTCAATATAGAAGAGCATCATCCAAGTTTCAGTTTTAGTCCTGACCGAAATATAAATGTTATTAAGTTTAATATTATGGCTATTACTAAATTATATTAATATAATTGGTTTGTTATAGTGTACCTCTTCCTGAAACACAACAAGCAGCACCAGTGCCAGCTGATGTGCATCATTTATCATTTTTGTTGAGTCCTGAAGATGTTCCTGTTTTAGAAGAAACATTGCAATCGAGGCAAGGAGTAGAACCTTCGTCAGGTGACATGACAATCCAAGGAACAAGTCCTGTGATACAGCCAAGAACCGTATGTTTTCTCAAATCTATAAATAAATTATTTTAAAAATGGTCTATTTATTTTGATAAATCAATCAATCAAGGAGAAAGTTCCATATTTTCTCCCCACTAGGATTTAATAAAGCAGTATTAGAACTGTTATCATCCTTGTAACAAGAATAATGTAATCATAATTATTATAATTTTGAAAAAGTTTAACCATCCACTTGATATTTTGAAATATCCAACTATGTGAAGTGTTTTAAAAAGTTTAGCTACACCTATAAAATAATTCAGTCTCCCCAAAACAACAATCTATTGCAATAATCAAATCTGTTCAGCACATCGAATAATCATACTTAACAACCAGTAAATTTTAAGTTTATTGTTAACAACAAAAAAAAAGCATATTTGTTATTATATATAAAGCATATATGTTGTTGTTTGAAAGCCTTTTGTAGTGTTCTACTCAGTTTGGAAGGTAGCTGATTAACTTTTTCTTTATGGATGGTACAAATGCTGTACGAGTAGAATTCCTACCTTTGCTTGCACGATGGTGCAACCACTGTACCAGCAAATAATTAGGATTTCACTTCCCTGTGTAAATATCCTGCCTCCATCTAATCACTTAAGTGATCGTTTTACTCTCTTCTCTTATTCACTCTCTCAATGTATGATGTGTAGTTTGGTTGCTATTGTTGTTAAAACAGAATAGGAACTTCACAGGTGGCTGAGGGAAACTTCAACACTATTGAGAATTTTGTTAAGGTGTTTTTTTATTTGATTTTTTTAGATCTGTAATATACTTTGACACAAATCTTAGATAAGTGCAGGTTTCTGGTAAATATGCTTTCAAATTTTTTTATTGCAAAAAATATGACTTGAGCACAAATGAAAAATTTTATTCAAACATAGCCTTAACTTTTTATAAAAATTTATGTTTACCAATGGTTTATAATAAATGAAATATGCAATATAATTTTTCTAAATGTAATTTTGGCAAAGATTGTATCAATACATGACATATTACAAATTTCTAATATGCATAAACCTAAAAATTGAATTTCTGTACTCATTTCTTAGCATTGGCATGATGTTTAAAAATAGTTCAAGTGGAATGTTTATATATGGTTCTGCCAAATTTTAAAAATATATCATGCAAAAAAAGGAATCAGTTTTCATAGTATGCTGTCCAAAAATGTATTACATCTTATCCCTTTGAGGAGGACTGTCTCACGGGCATGCCAGCTTCTTCATAGCGTTGCGTGTGCAGCCTTCCTCAAAGGGTTCAATGAATATCAAATGTATGATTAATAATCTTAAGTCTTTCAATGTAATGTACATTTAATTTTCTCCATTTTAATTTGAGATTTAATATGAACATAAATGTTTAAAGAAAGATTGCAGTTATTAACGTTTGCATTTTTACTGTAGTCAAACACAATTCAAGTTGATACCACAGGCGAAAACTAGTTGTTATATCATTATCCTTTATTAAATAGTCCCGAACATGAACCTAATGTATGTCAAAAAAATGGTGTATTTGAGCATATTTCAGTTTTAAACATCAATAATTGGTATTGGTATAATGAAACACTTTATTTTAAAATTAAAGTTATTTTATTTCATTGATGCCCCAAGATACATAGAAATGCATATATTATTCATCTGTGATTTGGAACGTGCTCCTTTCTACCTACTATCAACTTGTACTGTTTATGACAATATTTTAATAAATAGATGAAAAATGAAAGTTTTTGAAGTATTAATACACAAATCCACGAAGTTTGTTTACATTTTAAGAAATGTTTTTTGTATTTAATATTACAAACTTTAAAATTTCTGATGATTTTTTACCTTTTTTATTATACAGAGTATAGCTGATTTTGAAAGCTTTACATTAGGACCTGTTCCTGCTCCTGGACGAAGACGTCCTAGAAGAAGACATCTTATAATAGATCCTGTCACCTGCATATCTTCTGAACAATTACGTGCTCAACTGTCTAGAGTAGATACTCAAACAGTACCTGCTGTAAATGTCATTTTGATTGAACTTTTTTTAATCATCTTTTTAAACTATACTAATTTATTTTTTCTAAATTGAAATTGTCTGTTAAGGAAAACGTCAAAGGCCTTTTAATACCTTAGTTCTTTTTAGATAGTTTGAAAGTGAAAGAAATTAAATAATAAATCAATAATGTTTAGATTTAAAATATGTATGTATGTTACATCTGATTTAAAATATTTTTGATGCATTAAATCAAATACAAAAATATTAGGGTTATGACTATGTTTTGAAATTTATAAATAGGCGAAAAGAATGTGAAATTTTAAATTATATCATGCAAGTTAAAGATAATCTGAATGGAAATATCTCCATTTTTATTTTTTCTATCTTTTTTTTTTATTGTCTAGATTGCCTGTGTTCTTTTTCTCCATCTTTCATATTATATGGAACAAATTTCTTAACTTTTTTTCCATTTTTGACCTTGCTCCCATTTTAAATTTTTACCTCTATGTGGAAATTGGGAGAGATTAACATGAAGTTAATGAATCGTAAATAAAAAGAAATTAAGATAATTATTCAATGAATTCTAAGCAAATTTCAGAAGTCAAAATAATTTTCTTGACTGTTTTTAGATTAAAAAAAACATTGAAGATATTTAAGAAAGATGGTTTGAAAGATTTTGTAACCACAGTATTGCTCTATGCAACTATTTAGTAAATAATATCCCTAAGACATGATAATAATTGTATTTTGCATTAAAATTCTTTCAACAGATAGAAAATGCATTCAGTAAAGCAGGATCATTATTACGGGACATGAAAAAAAATTTGTTTCTTCTGAGCAGTAAATTTGGCATTAATTAGTGTTACCAAATTAACTAAAAATAAACCCTGCTATTTTAGATTCAAAAATTGAATTCTTTGAAATTCTAGAGCATGAATTATTGGCATAGGAAATATTTAAAAAGGGATGTTTGCAAAATTTTTTTTATTTATCCATTAATCTGTCATAGTTATCAGTTTTTCCCAGCTTCTTTGCTCTTCAGTAATATGATAACTAAATTCTCCTCCTCCCTAAACTCGTTACGTTTTGAAAAAAAAACATTAGAAAAAATAGTAGAATATTCAGAAAGGTTATTCTTCTCTTTCTAAATTTCTTATCAATGTCCATTTTGTAGCTTAAAAAAAAAAAAATCAAAATCGAAATTCAGATTTCAAAATTTTAACTTTCCCCCTTTTATCTGATGGAAAATGTCACATTAATTTTTGATGTTTTTGAATGTCTAGAATTATCATTAAATTTTTGTATAATAATGTTGAGAGGGGTTTCAATTTATCATTTATGTTTTCTCACTTTTTTTGAATTCTGCATGATTTCATATGAAAGTTTTTATCTGAAAGTAATGAAACATTATTTTGTTTTTATTAAAAATAATGCAAGTGTCAAATGATCACATCCACTATATTTAGATTGTGTTACATATTTTGATTCAAGTTTTATCATTATATTTTGAAAATCCTGTTAAAATTATCAGAAAGATAATATAAAATCCAATTTTTGAAAAAGGTTCAGCAAGAAAAAGTAAAAGTTTGACTTATTTTTGTATAATGTATTATTGTGCATGTGTCTGTGGGTTTCCTACAATTGTGCAAAATGCACATATACTCTATTGTAGTTTGTGTAATTCTTGTATTATATTACCTCTTGGTAACTCGATCATTCTGGATTTTCTTAAGTAATCACGTTAAATGTAGTTGTATGTTGACTACCTTTTGATTAAAAACATTACAGACAATTCAATACTATTTTTTTTACATTTTAAAAACTAAAGTTTAAATAAAAGATACAAAAGTTGTATTTTCAGATTATGAATTTTAATATTTTCTAGGGATGCAACAAAAACAATTTGGCCGAATACTGAATATTTGACCAAGTTTCAGGCTGATACCAAATTTTTGAAAACATTTCACTTTTGATTGTGAATGAAATATTTTTCAAATTTTAAATGAAAAAATTTAAGATTAAATTAAATTGATTTTTTATTATTTGTATATTTAAAAAAATGTTGATACCTTTTTGTATATTTGTAATATTTTAAATACCTTAATTCCAATGATAAGAAATTAAAAACCCTCTTTATTTTGGGATTGCTTCAAAGAAATAAAAGTCATAATTGCAGAATATGACAATGACAAATACAGAAGAAAATTGAATGAATAAATTAAAATTACTAGAAATAAATCCGCATTTTGATAAAGAACTTCTATAATAGGTAGGATGGAGTGTCTACTTAATTGGTGGGGGAAAAAATGCAGAAAAACATCCAGAGTTTGCAGATTTAGCAAGAAAATATCTTTTGGCACCTGCAAGCATTATATAGTGACCATTTAATATCTAAAGCTGGTAATGTATATGAAACTATATGGAACAGACTTCTATAAATGACATGCAACATTATTAAATACATTTATGTGCTATGCAACTTAAAATTGGATAAATGTGAGATTTTTTAATATAATAAATGTACCGGAATTTCCCAGATCGAATATACAGGAAAGTGTCAAACAGGTCCAATACTGAATATTGAATACATCCCTGGTTGGTATTATATGCGTATGAAACCAAACAGAACATACTTTCTCCTGAAAATGCTGAAAAATTATTGTTCTGGCAATTGATTTCAAGCTTTGCAATGATAAATTATATGCAACTTTGTTAAATACACCTATGCACTATGCAACTTAAAATTGAGTAAATATTAGGAGACTTTTTAATAATAAATGTACTGAAATGTAATTCTGTAATATTCTTTGTCAAATGTCTATTTAAAAGCACATTTAAAAAAAATTATTATCCTGAATATATTCATCTGAATGTGTGCTTAATATTTGGCCAGGCCAAATATCCATTACATCCCTAATATTTCATCTGATACTTTATTAATGTATGTTCTTTTAAAATTTAAATTTCCTTTTCAGTACCTGAGAAGAGCATCTCTTCATGAATTGCCAGAATCAATGTTCAGAAGGCTGTCCAGTCGTAAGTAATATTAAATGCATTCATATTTTGTGTTTATTGCTGTATTTTAATTTTTAATTTTCATCAGTCTATCAGATTTCTTTTATTTCTGAATTTCATTTTTGTTTCACACTAATTGTAATTTCTTTACATTTATTCTACATGAATTTACACTATTTTCTCTGTAACTTCTGGCAATCATCTTTTTTAAAAGAATTATTGACTCAGTGTTCTTGTATTTTGAATGAATGCTGCTGGGGTTTGACAAAGAGTGTCAGCTCAGAAACTAGCAGTACTACAAAAAATATTTCTCAAGAGAAAACAATTTAAATGCAATTTTGAAAAAAGCAACTTTTCCTCTAAGTTGCCCAAAATTTTTAATTATAAATATCTAAATTATATTTTTGAAATTTATCAACATATCTTTTTTCAATAAGTGACCTCTATCAAAAGAAAATTAGTTTTTATTAAACTATATGTGTTTCTGTCAGGGGATTATGAAAGCAAAACTGAACCCAAAAATAGCAAACAAGAAAAAGTGGAAAGAAAAGCACTGGGCGTGGGATAAAAGAAAAAAAAAATAATAAAATAAATAAATAAATATAAGCATCATTTGGCTGAACCTGAGCTGTGAAAATTTCAGTTCAGTTAGCATTGAGCTCAAAGAGAGAAGACGTCACTTTTTGTCTTTCGATGTGTCATTAAGCTGTGTGCAGTTTGCAAAGTTTGATGTTTTCCAGTGTCATTTAGTATACACTGCCATCCTATGTCTCTCCTACTTGTTGGATTTCCGAGTTCTTTCTTTGTTTTTATTCTATTTTCTATTTTCATTGACCATTCATCAATGAAAAATAACCAAATAGGATTAAAAATGAAAATACAAGATTTAAAATAATTTTAAGGGGTGCTGCAGCCCTAATGGATAAGCCAGCACTGCCCTGGTCCTTGGCTTTTGTATAAAAATTCAGAGTGTGTAAATAATACAATTACATTGCTGCTCTTCCATCCTTCATGAGCTCAATGAATATAAGAACAGATGCACTACCTTCTTGGTAGTATTTGTGCTAGCAACAAGCTCAACTATTATTTTGCTTTAGTTATGTGTAACATAAGGTTTATTCAAGTTTCTCATTGTAATTACTCTATTGATTTAATTGCTAAAGTTATAGTGCTGCAATGATTGATTGCGAAAAAACCATGATTTTTAAATATAAATATTCTGATACCATTCTAAATGCATAAATCTGAAAACTATGTGATCAATGATTTGAAAAAAATCAAAACCATCTTTAACTCAAAATGTACATTGATCCTTTTTCTATCAAGATACAGACTTGTGATTCTCGAAAGCACATTGAAATGAGGTCTAACTTTTGTAACTAAAAAAAATTAAAGTTCATAATTTTAAAAACAAATTTAAGTACACTGTCATGTCCTTCCATCAGCCATCATGCTAACTATAATAATTTCTGTAATTTTAATTTCCGTAATATAACACACTAGTTTAGTTGATCTTATTTTAAAATTCATTTTCAGAATTAGTGCCCAGTGGGATAAGAAATAGATTGAGACGACTTCAAACCTTACAACAACCAACTGATTTGTTTCCTTATGTAGTTGGCCTTCCTGATGAGCCTTCTTCACCTGAAGGAGCAGGTAACAGATAAGTTTTTGACTATGACTTTCCCTTTAAGATTATTTAAAAAAATTTCCTGTATCAGACCATTACTGCAGTAACGTTCATAACAGAAAAATGCTATGTTCAATGATAATTCAAGTTGTCAGCAGGCCAGCCGAGAGAGAGGGACAAAATCCCTGGAACCCATCCCCAAAGAGGGGCCCACTGACCTGGGATAAGGAATAGGGTGCGTACGGTCATGAAAAGTGCTTAAAAACTGCCTACTTTTTATTTTCTTTTTAGAAGGCCCTTAAAAGTGCTTACTTTTTATTGAAAGTTTGTATAAAGTGCTTATTTTTTATCATGGTGCTTAAAAACTCATTATTTTTAAGAAGATGTTATGAGTTTGCGAGCAAGAACTATTTTATGTATAAAAATGAAATTAATGATTTAACATTCTAATTTTGTACCTCAAAATCTTGTTGCATAAGTATTTTTGGTTTATTTTTCTTCATGTAGAAATGTTTTCCTGTAACAAGTTAATGAGAATATATTCTAGTCATGACAGTAGCATAGGTACTAAATTTCTCTCTTGTATATTTTATTACTTAAATCCTGTTAAGTTAAAAGAAGAAAAAAGGATGATCATCGGCATTAAAGGTTTTGCGAGTCCTTACTTTTCCCCTTAAGGTGCTTATAAAGTGCTTACTTTTTTTCTACAAATATGAGTACGCACCCTGATTCTTATTTTCAAGAGAGTTTTATTTTTATTCATGGGAAATGGTGGCTCAGTTTGAGTTGAACTACATTTTTACATTTATTTTCTCTGAACATAACATTCACACATTTTCATTATGTTAATCTAAATTACAGAGTTTCAGATTTTCGTAACAGTGCATGACCAGAATGGGCACCCAGAAGAAAGAATTCAGGTGGCTGATTAGTGACCACAGTCATAATTCATAAGGGGATGAGACAGCAATTGAAGGCTATGCTATCCTACATGCAGGGATTCCACACTAGCTACTAATTGCTCTGTTAAAAATCAATTGCCACTGTTGTATGAGCATTGCTAATTTAATCTTGTTTATTTACCGTTTGTAAGTATTTGTTTTTATGAGTGTGTGTATGTGTGAAGCAACCCACATGCCAGTATTTTGTCTCGGGGCCTGGCTTGTCAGCCCTGGTTGGCAGTGTGGAGACAACTGCACAATATATTTTTGCACCCAGCAGAAATAGTTTTGATGTCAAAATAGTCCTGATAATCTCAATCTATTTCAAAATAATTTATATTTGAGAAGAGAATGTACAAATGTTGGTCTAAAAGTAATGTACAATCCACTGTAGCTTAGTAATGCTAAGCACTAGAGAAATGAAATTTTGTGAGTAGAAGCATTAGTCTTTATCATTTCTTCTGGAAATGCCACTCAGTATGTGATCCATTTACTATACTGCATTACACTGCAGCCACCTTTGTTTCCAAGACATGAATCCACATTTGTAAAATTCTTGAAGTTGGTCATTACATATTTTTTTAATGCATACAGTGAATTCTTTGTCATCTCGAAACTTTCCCATACAGCTGCAGATTTGTTCAGACGACTTCAGTTGTTCAAACAGATAGAAATCCGATGACCTTAGGTCAGGACTGGAAAAGAGTTGTAACCAATTATCCCAATATTTGCTTTATAAATCTCAAAATTGACTTTATGTAATCTATGGTTACATTAATCAAACTGTTTTGAATTCAGTCGGTAATAATTATTTACAGAAAGATAAATTGTAAATTGCTATCTTTCATTCACAGAGAAAAGTTTCATTAATAAAAATTAAAAACTTTTAAAGTTTATTCATAAACCATAAAATGTCTACATTGAGTAAATGCTGCTGTAACCTCAATATCAATATCTGAATAAAATTACTAGTTTTACTTCCTTCCTTAGTAGATATGATGATTCTTCTTCAGATGCAAAATAAGTAAATAAAATTTAAAAAAATTAAACTTAATACACCAAAGAATGTGAGCAGAATACAATATGAGAAAAGATCATTATCAAAAATTTATTTTGTTATGAAGAATGTGAAGAAATAATCAGAATGTGTGTAGAGATATGTCTTCTTATTAAAGCTGTTAAGTTGAAACTTGATACGGTGTAGCATGATGTTTTATACTAATATCATGACTGGTGGAATATTTATACAATACAGATGAGATTAAAATAATGTTATATATATTTGACTTAAGTAAGTATTAAAATTTCTTAAATGCTTTTTATTGCATAGGATTTTAAAGTAATATAGTAAGTTTCGAGGAGGCCATTGTTGCAAAATATCTACTTTTTAGTTCAATATTTTTTAGGTATTTTTAATGTAAATATTTTTGATTTCATTTGTTATGCTTGATTTTTTTATCTGCTTTTACAAAAGTTATACTACATTTTATAGAAATGCTTCGGGAAGAGGAAGAAGAAGAGTCTGCCCCCTCTGCTCCGCCAATTTCTGAAACTTTTCCATCAGTGGTAAGAATGTAGCAAAAATTTATAAAATGCAATTAGAATGCCCATCTTGCAGGATCTTAACAGGATAATAAATCTTTTAAATAAATAATATACTTTTTTAATAATTTAATAGAGTTTGAAATGATTTCAGAAGAAAGATGTTGAGCACTGACATATTTAATAAATGCCTCAAGTTACTGGATAACTAATTTTTAATGTGTGTCTGTAATATTTTCTTGTTTGTATCAAAGTAGGATGCTTTTGAATAATGTAATTATTGGAGGTTAAGCTAACTGTTCAAAATATGAAATAAAATATTTTACTGTAAAATCTTTCTTGCATCAGTCAACTTGCACAAAACCAATGTGGTCAAAGCAAATGGCCATTTACAGAAAGGAAGATAAATTTAATTGCAAAAAGCCATATTATGTAGTATAAATTTTCACAAGTGCTTAACAAATAACAGTTAACACATTAATTGTCATGTGAATCAAATGATTCACACGGTGATCCAATACAATTTATACCTACTATCTCATCAGATGTCCCCTCAGTTAAAAGATAGCAGAAAAGGAGTTATCTAATTAGATAGATGATTTGAATTTCAGACGTGAGTCGTGGTGATTAACGTGTTAAACATGAATAAACAAATACAATATGTTAAATGAAAGTCGTAA
Source organism: Araneus ventricosus (assembly GCA_013235015.1). NCBI lineage: Eukaryota > Metazoa > Arthropoda > Arachnida > Araneae > Araneidae > Araneus > Araneus ventricosus. The sequence goes on along the minus strand of BGPR01000572.1, from coordinate 21,585 downwards.
TACAGTCGAATGAAATATGTGTATGAGACTGAGAGTATATTGCACAGAGGACTTTTTCGATGGGGAATTGATTATAATCGGGACATGTTAGCACAGCTGGCAGTCCACAAACATTCATTCACCTTTAGCCATTAATGCAAAAATCACGGCACCATTGAGAAAACTGCACTTTCTCGCATACACTTATTCACATTCTCATTTGACTATATATGCTGGTTCCACTAACACTTTGATGAAAAAAATTGGATTACTGTGCCTGTTTGGAGGAATCCATCATGGTGTTACTTTGTTTTGTCACTTCTGTTCCACTTAGAGACACACCATCACTAATCATTTCATACCAGACTAGCTAACTTGGTGCTGCTAGGCATCCAAATATTTTCATATGACCCCATTCTGTTTCTTTTTTTCCAAATAGTGTCACTAACTTTCCCCAACAAATATAAATATCCTTTGAAAACTTGCAAATCTAGCCTTGTCACTTTATAACAGTATGGTTTGAATGAAAATGTGAGAAGTTTGGAAAACGAAAATTAAACACTGAAATCGTATCTTTTCACTCGTGCATATTTGAATACTAATGGAGGTGGAAAAAATAGGCAAAAAAAACCCCCGCTTGAATTTACCACTTAAAATTAAATAATTAAAAATCTAATTCGAATTTTTAAAAATTTTTTGCAGCATTAGATACCTCTTGTGCTAATCCATCACTGTGCCAAATTCGGTCCCTATAAGTCAAATGATCTGGGTATGCATAAAGAACAACAACAAAAAAAACCCGAACATACTGTTCAGCAAAGGATTCCGAGACTACCACTTTTGGATGATTTTACACTGGAAAGGGGTGTCAGGCAATGAGTCGTATATGAGCGCATTTCCGAAGTTCTTTGTTAGATCTTGCTCAGTAAAATGTAAACATCGCCCTTCCATTCTTCACTTCCCCCTATTTTGATGAAAATAACTCCGCCCAGTGAATGCGCAAAAGTGCGGTGGGTTTCCGAATCCGTTGCTTTACAATACATCTCATAAAAAAATTGCTCTTTATATATATATATATATATATATATATATATATATATATTTATTAAGAGCCTTCCACTTCATCCCAGTCCCCACTTTTATTTGGACATATTTTATACAATATTGGGAAACCAGCCTCTCTTATTCCTTCTGTTAGTAGTAGTATAGTTTCAGTAAAGAATTTCTTACTAAATGTTGATCTTTTTATTTTATGCTTTAATTTTCTTCAAACTTTACCTCCTTAAATATGAACTCATGTTATTTATGCACATTCAGGAAATGCAAAGGGATGCTACTGCTTCAACCATTGATCCATCAGCATCAGCATTACTCAGAACATCATCGCTTAAAGGTAATACCTAATAACAAAATGCTATCTTATTCTCTTGCTTCTGTATTATAATGTCGTTTACTACTAATTGAAACCTTTTTACAGTTACAGGTCTGTCAAGCAGTGCTTCCCTGATGTAAGTAGATTTAGATAGAATTTTACACAAGGTTATAAAAGTGTGTTCAAATTCATGCTTGAAGTTCTAGTATAGTGTTAAAGGCTGTTTTAAAAGTTTTGTTAAAAACTAGACAGATAATTTCAGAGTGCTTTATATAAGAACTATTTATAAAACAGTTCAGTAGTGTTTGTAAATTATAATGGCATGCAAGAATGCAGGTGATTGTATTCAGGATTTATCTGGAATTCTGGATTTTTTATCTTCTCAAATCTTCTCGGATTTTTGGGATATTTTTAGATTCACTATTTGTCTCAAAATTTTGATTTAGAATAAATATTTCATTAAGATAGTGTTGTAATTTTAGATATCAAAATCAGTGGAGTAGTCAAATTTCTAGTTAAAGTAAATTATTGAGAATCCAGTCATTTTGCTAAAATATGTATGTTTGTGCATCACATTAACAATCTACAATTATTCGAAACTATGTCAGATTTTTACAACACACTAATTTTCAGGACTTTTGAAATGGAGTTACGGTCATTCCCGTTTAAATTGGATGCAGTTGTGTAGTTTGGAGCTGGTTCCAAATTACATAATTTGGCATATAACAGGGTGCGTAGCGTCATGAAAAGTGCTTAAATTTGAAATCCATTTTTAAGCACCTTAAAAGTGCTTAATTTTGGAAAAAAGGTCCTTAAAAAGTGCTTAATTTTCTTGAGAAGTGCAAAGAAAACATTCTTCTTCTTCTTTTCTTTTCTTTTTTTGGTTTCCCCTTGAATCGATATCGAAAGCATAGTCGTAAAACTTTGTTTACCAGATGTATCTAGAAAGAAAATCGCCGAAAGGGAAGAATTCGGAAAGGAATCCTGGGTGAGATAGATCCAGGGGTGTCAACACATGTTATGATAATACTTATAGTCCAGTCAACTGATTCCCAAAATGGGGACGAAAAAAAACATTAAATCGTATAGTTTTGAAAATTGGTTCACATGTTCGTGAGAGGCTTCTGTTGAACATACTAAAAGTCCCTGGTCCTGGGGGTGCGGCTCACGCCGCAATCTTAGATTCCATCCCCCTTTTTCTAAAGTTTTTCTTTAAAATATCGAAAACTTCACTTTTCAAATTACAATTGATTTATCAAATTAAAGAACATGAAATTACCTACGACTACATGCATTTATTATTCTTCTACCTATAATAGTTTCTGAGATAATGGATCTCAAAATTTGCCTCCATCTTTAATTTCATCCCCCTTTTCCCGTCTTTTTTAAATTTCTTAAAAACTATTCAATTTTCAATTACATATAATACAACAAATTAATGATCGTGAAATTCCCTACAAATACATGCTTTTAATTTTCTTTTAGTTTTAATAGTTTCTGAAATTTTTTAAGAAAAACTTAAAAAAGGGGAATGAAATCCAAAGATGGTAGCAAACTTTGAAGCCCATTATCTCAGCAACTATTAAAACTAGAACAAAAATAAAATCACTCTTTTGTAAGGAATTTTACGTTCTTCAATTTGTTGTATCACGTGTGATTTGAAAACTAAATAATTTTCGAGATATTCAAAAAAAACTGAGAAAAAGGGGATAAATTCTAAGATGGCGGCAAACTTTGAAACCCATTACCTTGGAAACTATTAAAGATAGAAGAAACATAAAGACATGCATTTGTAGGGAATTTTACGCTCATTAATTTTCTGATTACAACAAATTTGCAAATCAAATAGTTTTCGAGATATTAAAAAACACTTAAAAAAAGGGTATTAAATCCAAGATGGCGGCAAACTTTGAGACTTTTTATCTCAGAAACTATAAAAGCTAGAAGAAAAATAAAAGCATATTTTTGCAGGGAATTTTATGCTCTTTAATTCGTTAAATCATTCAGGACCAGGGACTTTAGTATGTTCATCAGGAGACTATCACAAACATGTGTGCCAATTTTCAAAACTATATGATTTAATGTTTTTTTTTCAAACCCGTCATTGACTGGACTATTAATGACCTTTTTTCATGTTCCCTCTTGCTTCAATGGATTCATTGCGTGTTTTGAAATATGGAATTATTATCCCGAGGGAAAAAATTGTAATTTGTTAATTTTAAGAAATGGTGAAAAAGGTAACATATTTCTATTGTAATCTTATAAAAGTGATTTAATTTTTGATAATACAATTTGCATTATCATTTTTAATTTTTTGTAAAATCAAAACATCCTTATTTTACAATAGAAGACGTTTGCAAATACGGAAATAAATAATGAAATTAAAAAAATATTAAATTTCTAATAAAACTATGCATTATTATAAAACAGAAATCATCATATGCAGAAAATAATAGATTAACATATGCATGTAAAGGTTATAATTTTTTTGGCTAAGGTGCTTAAAAAGTCCTTAAAAGTGCTTAATTTTTGCAGCAGTTTCTCACTACGCACCTTGTATAACTGTTTCTGCAATACAATACAGAAAAATTTGAATTCTTCATTATTACAAAATTGAATATTGCATTATGAGCACTGTGTTGTGCATTGGATTGGAGTTGATTCAATTTAGCATAACCAACTAGAACATTCAAGTGCAGTTTATACTAGTGAACCCAAAATATCTAAAATAGTTTTGTAATCAAGAATCAACTACTATGTCCATTTCATATTATAAGATTATTACTGAGGACAATTTTAATTACGTGTTAATTTTGATTAAAGTATTGAAAAATTAGAATACTCCTTGCTTTCCTGTATATTATTTACTAATATCTGTTTTTGTTGAATCTGTATTTTAAATTCATTATACACCTATCCAAATGGCTATGAATTTTTTTATGTGCGTAATTTTTGCAATTCATATAAATTTTTCAATCTTCCCTTTTTTTTTTAACAAAAAAAATCCTTTATTTTCATATTCATATATTCATTATTGTCACTCGATTATTTGCATTTACTTAAATTTCATTATTATTTGAAAGAGATTGTGCATGTCATGTTCATGTCAATCACTAAAATGAAGAATGTCTAAAGCAGTTTTGCATTGCATCATTTAAGAATGATGGAATACAATTAACCAGTGAAATAAAATAACAGAAATTATTATTGTTGTTCAGAAAAAATTTAATATTTTTTTTGCCTAGTGAATATTTAAAAATCACCTTACTCTATTGCTCGTTAATTTCTTATAAACAAATTTACTGTTCAACATCATTATAATGTTTGCAAATTTCAATTTAAAGATGTAAGCAAAATACTGCTACTAAATTTAATAACATATTATCTTTGAGATTAATGTATTTCTTTTTATACCACTTTTGTTAATAAGGGGGAGAGATGCGAGTGATTTACTTCAACCACCTATGGTACAAGATGAAGAAGAATACATGATGCCTATTCCTGAACTGTCTATGAGAGATTTAGAAGAAGTTCATGAAACAGCTGTACCTATGCCACCAAGTATGAAATATTTATTATTATTATAATTTCTTATATTCTGAATAGATTCTGTATTTGATTTAATGCAATAATGTGTATTAAGAATTCCTACTCCATATTTTGTTATATTCTGTTTTTCACAAGTTTTGTTTGCTTCTTGGATTTAACCCTTTCTAAGGCTGTGGCAAGTATACTTGCCACCAAATTCATGGATTTTTAAAGTTGGCGCAAGTTCTCGCCAAATTTTTCGATGAAACAAAAGCCTAGATGTTCCACTTTCTTATCTCAAACCATAATCAAGTGTCTTGACTTGGTAATTAATTAATAAATTTTACAAAAAATTAATGCCATCCAATAAGCTAAATGAATTTCTTTTCTTAAATTAATCTCTCTCCCAAAGTTATTTTTTTTATACCACTACTAGAAAACAATGGCAATTTCAAGGGCCAAGTCATACAGATAGTGTTGACATATTTAACTTTTAAACTTTAAGTGGGTAAAATGTCAAGAAAATACAGTCAGAATGTTCTCCCTTTGACTTTCTTATATATTAACGCAATATGTCACTTTTTGTGCTTTGTAATATAGTGAAGAAAATCAAGTATGCATTGATTTATCATGTTCATATACAGGGTTGTTATAATTAAACTTCGCCTATTCAGAGGATTCTAGAGCCAGTTCTATGGCTTCGAATGAAAACAAAATTTGACTAGAATGTAGCACAAATGATGCACTTTTGTGGGGGAAAAAAATAAATATTACATCACATGAAATTATCTCCTTTTCTCCTGTATTGTTTGGAGCCATAGAGAATAAATTCATTGTAATTTTAACAACAATGAAATGAATTTTGCTTTGATTTATTTAACAAAATATCTGCAAAAATCCCCTCAGGCATTGGTGTAATTCTACTATTGAAATCTTAACTATTTTTTTTTCCTTCTCTTTTTTCAGTTTTCACAGAGCACATCACTTGTACTACATCCTAGTAAAATTTTGTTTCATTTGGAGCCATAGAACCAGCCCCAGAGCCCTCGAATTAGGCGAATTTTAAATATAACAACCCTGTATATATACATACGAATATACACCCCCCCCCCCCCACACACACACTGCACGAATATTTACCTGCCAACCCAATGACAGATTTGGTCCAAAATTTGATTCAGATCTACAGTTTTGATTATAAAACCATTTGGTAAATTTCATTTTTATAGTTTTTAGATTTCTTGTAGATAGATGTCATTCAAAATTTGATAGAAATGTACAATTTCAGTGTAAAGACAAAATGCCTAATTTCATCAATCCTGAAACATGAAAAAGGGAAGAATGATTGACTTAATTTTGGTTTGTAAGTTTAAAATACAATATACATGTAATTGTATTGATGCATGTATGATGTGCCATCAAATTAGTTAAATGGTTATTTATAATTTCCCTAAACCACGTTCTACAAGGAGACTTAAATTGCATTATAATTGTGGCACATCATCTGCATCAGCCAGCCCCCCACGCAAAAAAGGAAATTCTTCAGCTACAGCATATTTTGATATTTAACTACTTAGAAATTATTCACTTTGAATAACTTTTGTAGTTGTTTATGTTATATTGTGTGATTTTTATGATTTATGTTTTATTACAACATATTCTGAATTTCTTTTTGCTAATTATAGAATAATTGCTAAATATGTGGAGAAAAATGATGGATATATCTGAATTTGTAGTGAGAGATGCATTTCAATTTATTATAAGTAATCTTAACCTTCTGTTCTTTTAAAGTTGTTTTGAATTTAGTATTATTTTTGATATTTTAAAAAGAATAATACTTTGGTTGGAAGTCTTGAAAAAAATGTTTTCTAAGCTTTTAAAGCTATGGAAACCTTAAATTAATGTTAGTCATATATTGTTCTGTTAACTTTACATAGTAATTTGAACTTCATTGTGTATTTTCAATTGTTTGCAAATATATTTACATCTTTTTCCTTCAGTTTGTGAAATATCTCCAGTATCACCTGAAAGAACTCCACCACCCTCTTCCGCTGAATCTTTGACTCCAGCTTTAGAAGAAACCCATTTGCTGGTACTTAAAACATTAAAAGGAAGCGGCTTGTCTCATTTAACAACTTTTAATTCCATTCTACGCAATGTTACTCAAACGAAAAGGCGTGTTGCTGAGTTGTTCAATCATTTAATCCGTAAGTTTTTATCATGTATATAAATATGAAAGAGTATATTTGTGTGTGTGTGTATGCTTGTTTTTATCTTCATTGTTCACATTCAGACTGTTTGACATATGGGGATCAAATTTGGCACATTGACGGATTAGCACAAGTGGGAGCTAATGCTGTAAAAATTGTTTTAAAATTCAAATAAAATTTAAATTTATTTAATGTGAAGTACAGACCTGCCGACTCTCCTGCTTTCGACGGGAGTTTCCAGCTTTTTAACAATTTCTCCCACCTCCTGATTCTCATCAATTTCCTCCCACTTTTTAGTATTTTCATGGAATCAGAGCAAATAAATGGTAATAATAAAAAAAAGCAGTAAAAGAGAGACAAAAGAAAAATCCAACGCTTGCACATTCTCCTCAAATTTCGAATGCGTGATGTCATTCCCTTACGGATTCTTCATTAGCTCTTTGCCGCGGTATCATGTCCAAGCTTGTTAACTAGTGACTATTGCCATGGCTTTTTGGCTCATGCGCTGCTTTGTCTGTTTAGCGCGCTAGAGAGAATTTGTTTATCTCTTCTGCCTATCTTGTCGTGTTTAGGGGTATCACCGAAATATATTTTTCTAATTTTTTTTGCGTGCATTTCTTTTAGCACCAGTCTGGATCTGATGTCATCGAAAGAATCTAAAAGGAAATACCAAAGTGTATTAACCAAGACCTTTTACAAGGAATATTCGTTTATTATTGCTTCGAAAAAAGATAAATCGTTTACATTTTGTACCATTTGCACGTTTGAGTTTTCAATTGCTTTCGGCAAAATCTGCAACAACTTCTTCTTTGAAGGAATAAAAGTACATTATCATGTAATTTGTAAATAGAACTTATTTGTAAGTAGAACTCAACTATAATTGAGAAATATATATATATGAAGAAATGTAAATCTATAAAGTAAAGCTCTGAAATACAAAAAAAATTATAGGTAAGTCAATAATTTATATTGATGGATAATAAAATAGATATAAAATATGTATGGAAAAGGTGCAGACTAAAAAATGTGTCTTTTAAAAAACTGATAAGATTATTTTAAAACTCAGCTAAGCAAGTTTTTAAAATTCAATACATTTTATTTGTTTTGTTAAAAAATAACATTTTGTGAAAAGTATAGCCAAAATAAAAGATTGGCTCATTAGGCCCCCTCCACATTATTTGTACACGAGTTAAATCAAGTAAATGTTGGCCCTGTTGTGCATTTATGATTGTGTTTGTATAATTGAAAATGTCTCCCTCTTTTCCAAATCTGGAGGTTGGCAGGTCTGGAAGTGGTAAATTCGGGTATTTTTTGCCTATTTTTGTAAATTTCCTGCATACATTCTCATTAGAGGACCATATATTTTAAATCATTGTAAAGTCCAGAATATCCCTGAACTTTAAGAGTAAGCTTTTTTTGTAATTTTCCTGATTTTTTTACTGATTTTTTAAAAAAGTTTTTGGAAATGCCTTTCTTCTACAACCATGACTCTGCGAGATTTTTTTCTCCATTATTATTCACGGTTGCTCGGACAAAATTTTATGCTACCGTGTTTTAATTTATTAATTCTTGTATTTGCTCTCTCTCTTTTTTTTGTCTTTTGTTGTTTTATTTTACAATATATATTTTTGGAAACATTTTGAAAGTTTTATTAGTTATTGAATGTATATTGTTTAAAAGCTGAAAATAAATATTTTTTCCAAACTTCTCACATTTTCATTTGAATTATATTATTATAACTTAAAAAAAAGGCTAAATTTGAAAGTTTTAATTCAATAAGAAAGAATTCAAAAGAGATTTTTGTTTGTTGTGGAAAGTTAGTTACATATTTGTTGAAAAAGAAACGGAGCAGGGCGTATGAAAAAATTTGGATTATAAGCAACACTGGAATATCAGCTAGTAAAATATGTACCTTTTTCATATTCTAAACATGATCCTAAATAGAGAACTTTTATGTGGTCAACTTTCCAATGTCAGAAAAATCTTGCTGACTTCTCATTCATCTTAATTTACTGCCTCAATTTTTTCCCCTTAATTTTAAGTACCTTACTTTTTACTCGAAATTTGAGTAATAACTTTTATATCGGTTATGGTATCTTATTTTGGCACCATACAACTTTGACAAAATTTAATAAATATGGAATTTTTAAATAATTTTTTGCAACATACTTTTTGTACTTTGCTTATAATAATTAACTTATATTAGTTTTTGTATTTTGTTTTGGCACCATAAAATTTTTTGCAACATACTTTTTGTACTTTGCTTATAATAAGTTACTTATTAGTTTTTGTATTTTATTTTGGCACCATAAAGCTTTGTCACAATGCAATAAGTATGGAGTTTTTAAATAGTTATTATGCAACATAGCTTTGAAAATGAAAAGTATGCCTTTGTTTTTCAAACTACTGTCTTCTAACATAATTTAGCCAAAAAGAGTCTCTTCCTTTTCATCAGTTATTGTAAAAACTTTTACACCGATACTATTTTAGTTTGTTTTTAAATACAATGATATCACAAGATTGCTTTGTTTCCACATGCAACTTTTAAGTAGTTCATTTAAAGTGGTTTCATTTAAAGTTGTTACTGTAGTGTGATATTGTATCAATAGATTAATAAAAAATCTACTCATATAGCCTGTTGCTATAAGGTTTCCCTAATTGGACCAGGGCCGGATTTACACATTTCTATGCCCTAGGCCAAAGCATATTCTGTGCCCCCCTCGCAAAAAAGTTAATGTATAATTTTCAATTTAATATACAATAGTAGTTGATCTTTGAAACATATAATTACTCAATACAATCTTCAGCCCTATTAAATTTTTAATTCAAAATTAGACTACTTATGAAATAAAACAACTTTATCACCTGCAAAAATACGAATTTCTTGAAATCGTCTTAAATACCTACTAGAACTTCTTTGTTCATGCATTTGTCTATGAATAGGCTTGAAGGCTTATTGAAGTGGACACGTATTATTAAATCGATTTCAACGCAAAGAATTGCAAGGGCAAGAAATGGTAATGTCCACAGAAGACAAAGGGAGAAAAAATGTATCGCTCAATATATTTATTGCAATGAAAGTAAATTTCAAAAACATCATTTTATATGCCTTTTCAAAATAATGCTGAAAAGTTTGTAAATATTAGGTTGTTTTTTCTTCTGTATATGAGCCCCCTCATGGGCCATGGCCTAGGTTGGCCCTGTGGGAAAACTGGCTCTGGCTTGGCATTAAAAATTACCCTCGTGGGAAATGTGAACAACCTGATTGATTTTAAGTAGGGATAAAATAAAATCTGACTTTTTAATTTAATGTATTTAAAATAACATATCATTGACTAAAATTCAACAGATGTGTATTAGTATTAAAATTTTGGTAATATTCTATTACTGTAGTAGTTGCAAAAAAAAAAAAAAAAAAATGCAATGGTTGCACAGTTCTGATGAATTTTATATGCATTTTTTGGCTGCTGTTCAGATAATTAAAATCAGACGAGCTTCTCTTTAATAAATTTTCTCTGCTTTGTTTCAACTAACTAAAATTTTAAAATCCTATTAATACATATTTTGGAGTAAATTGTTGCCATGAAATTTGCTATTTCCTGTCTACCTTTTTTAATATATTATCTTTAAATTCTTTTGTCTGTCAGATCTGCATGCTCGAGGACTGGTCTATCTTGAACAGCCTGTAGCTGATGGTGATATTTTCATCAAACTTTCCCACTAATCTCTGCTGAACCCTAATTAACTACTGTTTCAGTTTGCCAAAATTCAGAAATGTACAAAGCTTATAATTTTGTTCTGAAATTCTATGATTTTTTAAATATCGTTCAAAGTATTGTTATTTTCTATATTTTAGAAAATTCAAATTTTTCTTGTTTTTTACTTTTATTATTAAGAATTATATCGATATATTTATTTGTTTTTGTAACTGATTTTTAAAATTACATTTTGTTGTAGCTGTGTCTTTTAGTTAAAACATGACTTTTCTGGAGCTTTACTTTTGTTATTCATGTTTTTACCCCACAATTTTTACTATTGAAAACACTTCAAAGTATTTTGCTTAAAAATTTACTTTTTATTTTTCCCCTCTAGTCCTTTTGCATTTATATATTTTTATTATGTTGCATTTATATATTTTTTATTTGTTATATATTATTATTATTATATTGATGGTTATATTTTGTTCATACATGCTGTGATTTTATGTGATAGAACATGTGATCTTATGTGATAAAACATTTAACTTCTCCATGTGCAACATTGGTGAAGCATAGTAAGAATTGCATTTTTAATGCAAGGAATTCAATTTTATAAGCCTTTTACCAAGTTCCATGGAATTGTTAGGCATTTTGTATTTTCTACAGCCTCACAAAATATTAAAGGGGGACATTTAATTTATTTTTTACGATGACCATTTAAAAAAATAATAACTGAAAGAATAGTTTTTGATATAATATTATTCTTCTCAGTAATAAACTATCAAGAAGGTGCAGTTGTGTATTTATTATATAATATGCAAATATGAGTGTTTTATAGTTCTTAATTTTTCATACTTTTAAAGATAAAATTTTCTTTATAATAAAGGCAGTATCTTTTTAAAAGCTCTCATTTAAAATCTTACAGTTCTTATTATTGACTTTTTTTTTTACTGAATTTTCTTTTTATATGAAATTTGAAACTTTTAAGTTTAATGTAGAATATTCTTTTATTATAATAATATTAATGCACTTTTTTGTTTTAAAATCTGTAAATGAAGATCTACAAGACTGATAAGTAATTGATTAATTACAATTAAAAATTTTGTTGCGATTATAATTTTTAAGGAACATTCGGATTTGTGTTTTTTCCCCATGGTAGGTCAAATTTTGTGGCTGTGATTTTTGTTTGTTCAATTATCAGAGATTCAGAATATTTAAAAACAAATAATTTGTTACTGGTGAAAATTGCATGTTGCAGGTTTAGGAGCAATATGACAAATTTCTTTCAATACTGAAATTAAAACAGTGCATTATAATAATTGGTTTATAATAATTTATATCCTAATTTTAGTGGTATCATTATAATTAGAAGTGATAATAAAATTTAAAGTAAAACTTTCTGAGATGGTGCTAGCATTTGGTGTACATATGGGGAAAATGATCCCCATGAAATAGATTGTTTGACTCCTGTAAATTTATTAAAAAAAAAAAAAAATGTTTGGACTGAGAATGTTGTGTTACTTTTAGATAGCATCCTGAAAGTGACTAAAACACTATAAATTTCTGGACAGATAAATTTGCTACATCTATAAGTGTTAATAAGATTTTTTTTTTTTTGCTCTGTTCATAAAAATTATGATTTTTGATAGCTATTAATTTGCAGAATTTAAATCGGTAATTGTTTAAAGATGGATAGAAGTTTTCATATAATAATGTCAAATAAATCTATATAATATTGATAAATACTCATCTGTCCAGCATTTTATTGCCTTATTTGAAATTAAAATTTCAGGAGGATGTAGGAATTGGATGTAGCTTTTCAGTAACTTTTTTCACTTTTTATATAAAATTCTTATCTTTTATACCCATTGTTGATAATATTGCGTAATATCTATTTTTATCTGATGAGTATTCAATTTGTTCCAGCTCTATTGTATTTGAAACCACCTTTCTTTTCATTCTAATATTTTGCTAATTTCATTTTTCTTTAATTTTGTCCTGATTTTTAGCATACACATTACTTCTTTGATTTTTAATTGAAGAGTTGTTTGGTTATTGCATTCTACAAAAAAAAAAAAAAAGCAATTTTTAAATTACTTACGTTTGAAAAATACTTTAAAATATATGTGTGAATAATTTCTTAGATATGTTTAGATTTGAAATTTTCCAGTTTATAAAACTACTTACTTGTGCTTTTGTGTTTTATATTTGTCACTCCTTCTATAACTTGCATTAAAAAAAAAAAAAACTTACAAGTATAGTGCAATATTTCTGAGGAAAAATTTTTGTGATGTATTTGGATTTGAAACATTCCACTTTTAAAACTACTTACTTATGCTTTTGTGTTTTATATTTGTCACTTCTTCTATACCTTTATATACATACAAGTATTGTGCAATATTTATCTTGTCTTACCAAGTGTATTTTCTTAAATTATATTTTACATGTGTGTTGTCTTTTATACCTCTGTGTCCATTTTATATTAAATAGCTTAACTGGTGTAGTCCACATGCATCCCCCCCCCAATCCCTTATTTAAAGAGGTGAGTATAATATATGTATGAATAACTTATGTGATATATTTATATTTGAAAGATTCCATCTTATAAAACTACTTACTTGTGCTTTTGTGTTTTATATTTGTCGCTCATTCTATAACTTGCGTAAAAAACATACAAGTATAGTGCAATATTTCTGAGGAATAATTTTTGTGATATATTTAGATTTGAAGCATTCCACTTTTAAAACTACTTATTTATGCTTTTGTGTTTTATATTTGTCACTGCTGTCATTGTCCACTTATACCTTTATATACATACAAGTATTGTGCAATATTTATCTTGTGCCTTACCAAGTGTATTTTCATAAAATATATTTTACATTATGTTGTCTTTTATACCTCTGTATCCCTTTTATAATAAATAACTTAACTGGTGTAATCCACGTGCATTTTTTCTTAATACTTTACTTAAAGATCAGAGTATATTTGTTGCAACTGTGAAAAATCACATTCCTTAATTTAAAATGAATATCAGAATTTTTTAAGTAATTCAAAATATTGTTAAGCAAATCATGACAAGAATGTGGTAATTGCTGTGTCAGCACGATGAGGATTTAATAAAATAAATATCTGAATCTTTTAAGTACAGTGAAACCTACAGCAGTCGCCCTCCGTTCAAGGAAAATTGACAGCTGTAAAACAATTTCATGTTTAGAAATACAAAATGTGCATCCAAACTAGCTCTAATTCATCATTTTTGATAACAAATTTTAAGAATAGTCTAAAGGAAAAAGTACTTCAAAAATTTCTAATATCTTTTGAAGAAAAGATACAATTTGTGTTTGCTTGGATCTTTCAGCTTTTTCTGAGGTAGATTTTTTCAGTTTTTTTTTAATTGGAAAAATACGTATCTAATCGTTTTGTCGGTAGTTGTTGAGGAGTGACCAAAAATAATCAACTTTTTTTCCTACTAAAGTTTATTCAGTTGAAAGTTTCATTTGCTGATGGTTGCAACCCATAGAAGAAGCTTCTTTGTCATAGTCCAAGTCAGTGCCTGAAAGGCACAAATTAATACTTTTAAATACCCAACTCCAGTAGAGGACGAAGTGAGATTTTCTCTTCATTTTTGGGAAAGGAATGATTAATTACGATCTGATTTTCTATTTTGAGAGTATGAATTTTGTTTTTTCTCTTAATAAAAGATCAGAGAGATGAAAGAAATGCACTTAATTGAAGTTGAATGGGTAAGACTAACCTGGCTGCTCATAGATGTTTGAGTGGCAATTAATAGGTAATTTTAACATCATGTCTATGGGCCGCTTAAAGAAGTTTTTATTGTAATTCAAAATATTGTTAAGTAAATCCTGTCAAAAATTTAACAATTGCTGTCTCAGCATGGTAAGAATTTAATGAAGTTTAAAAGTATATGCAGTGGTAGTGGGTATAAGGGTGTAGTATCAGTGCTCCAATGTTCAAAACGGCGAAAAATTTTTGCATTTTATATGTTTTGCTGCCTAGGGACACTGTAACTTTAAGGGACCCCAAGGTTTTGAGATTTGTTTTGTCTCTCTGGATAATTTAATTTTTTCCTTTCATTTGATTTACAAGGACCATTTACTCGAACTTATTCAAACTGAAATCAAGTATCTTTTAAATTTCAGAATATTATTCTTATGATTATTTTTTATCGTGTTTTAAAATTCTTTCTTTTGTGGTCCAATTTTTTTTCTTCCTTTTACGCCGTTGGTTGATAGACTCAGAAGCCAACAGCCCTGGTAAACTTTGTTTTATAATATTTAAATTGTGTTTAAAAAAGTTATGTGATGTATTTACCATATACAGTAAAACCTGTCTATAGCGATGTTGTAGGGACCTAGAAAATCTATTGCTATAGACAGGTTATCGTTATAGACAGTTTGAGGATTTGCACATCCAATGTTTATGTGCATGTATTAATATATTTCATTGTGTTTATTGATTCATCTTAAAAATAATTGTGGATATGAAATTGTATTTTATAAATATTAAAAATTTACAATTTTACATATTGCTGTAAAATGTTATATTAATTTTTTTTTTTTTAACAACTCCAAAATGAAAATTTTAACTGAAAACTTTGCTGGCATCGTCATTTAAGGCATCTTTGAATCATTTTCGTTTGCTGTCCACTTTACTTTTTGCCACAGCATCTTCAAAGCCTTTGTTTTCTAAAAAGGTATCTAATTGGAGCCATATCAACTTGCTTTAGTTCTTAATCCCTTTCCAAAATTATTTGTAGCTTTTCTTCAAATGCTAATGTTTTACGCCTTGCCATCCTAGATTCAAGGTGTTAACACATCAAAAGCGAATTTCAAGGAATAAGTGGTCAGTCCGCAGTGCTAAATGCAAATGAACAGATTAATGTCTACCAGGAGTCAGAGGCAAAAAATATCTGTGCACATTCCAATCGCTAGTCCGCCCTTGCTACTATAGGCTCCGGTTTCTGGCCCCCTCCTCCGATTCCTCTGTTTTCTGACATTTTTTACCTTAGGGTGTCGTTTACCAAAAAAGAAACAAAGAAAAGAAAAAACGGGATTGTATCGTACCAGTTTTCTAAATAGGTAAATTTATCGTTATAGACAGGTGAGTCTAAAGTGATTATAGTTGTAGGTAGGTTGAAAATACTTTGAGTAAATAGGGATTCCGCCGGGATCAAAGAAAATATCGTTATAGGCAAGTTTATTGTTATAGACAATATCGTTATACACAGGTTTCTCTGTATAATATATAAAGCAAAGTGTGTGTCTGTGCGTGTGTTCCTTCCAAATCTACAATTTTTGTCCAATTTTGATGAAATTTCGCTCTTCAAAACAAGAGAAGGATCATTGTCAACTTTTCAAAGCCCAAAAGTTAATGAAAATTTCAGTTAATTAAAAATTAAGCAAGATTTTGGCGTTTTTCCACGATTTCTTCCGAAAATATCTCATAAAAATTATCTTCACACATTTTTAAAGTTAAAATAAATTAGTTTTTTCTTGTCACCAATTTTAAATTCCGTGAAATTTTTTTCTCTAATCTTAATAAATTTTTCAAATTAATTTTATATAGAAATATAAGGACAATAAACATGAACACGAATACAGAGCGAGAGCTATTACCCGAACACATTAATAGAATTCTGGAAGAACACTAAAAAAGGGGAAAAAAAAAATGTATAAATAGGTGATTGATAGAAGATAGCAATTTTTATCAAGAACAACTATTGATTTGGTTCACTTTCTCCATTTTAGCAAATTTCGGCTATTAGTCCAGTCAACGAAGGGCTTCAAAAATCATTAAATCATAGTTTTGAAAATTGGTACACATGTTCGTGAGGGGTTTCTGATGAACATAAAAGTCCCCGGTCCTGGGGGTTGAGCTCGCGGCGCCATTTTGGATTTAATCTCCCCCTCCTGAATATCTCGAAAACTATTCAGTTTTCAAATTACGATTGATTTAACAAATTAAAAAGCGTAAAATTACATACGAATATCTACTTTTATTTTTTTCTCCAGATTTTATAGCTTCCCAGACAATGGTTCTTGGCGCAGCATGACCAAATTTGGTTCTAGCGCCAATAAATCCCAGAACAACCATCCAGATAATGGGTCTCAAGGGTTACTGCCATTTTGGATTTCTCCCCTTTTTTAGTTTTCTTGAGTATCTTGAAAACTATTCAATATTCAAATTACACGTGATTTAACAAATTAAAGAGCGTATCATTCTCTACACATGAATGCTTTGATTTTTCTTCAAGCTTTAATAGTTTTTGAGATAATTGGTTTCAAAGTGGATGAATTTGTAAAAAATCTTAGTTGATAGTCCAGTCAAGGAAGGGTTTGAAAAAAAAAAAAAAAACATTAAATTGTACAGTTTTGAAAATTGGTACACGTGTTCGTGAGGGGCTTATGTTGAAAATACTAAAAGGCCACAGTCCTTGGGGGGGGGTGAGCTTGCAGCGCCATCTTGGATTTCACCCCCTTTTTACTTTTTCCTGAATATCTCGAAATCTATTCATTTTCAAAATTACAATTGAACTAACAAATTAAACAGCGTAAGATTGCCTACAAATACATGCTTTTAGTTTTTTTTTCTAGATCTAATATTTTCTGAGATAATGGGTCTCAAACTTTGCCGCCGTCTTGGATTTCATTCCACTTTTTTAGTTCCTGTTGAATATCTCGAAATCTATTCAATTTTCGAATTACATGTAATCAGTTATTTAAAAAAGGGCTCTTATTTCTGTTTTAGCTTTAAAAGTTTCCGAGATAATGGATTTTAAAATTTGCTGCCATCTTGGATTTCATCCCCCCTTTTTAGTTTTTCTTAAATATTTCAGAAACTATTAAAGCTAGAAGAAAAATAAAAGCACGTAATTGTAGGAAATTTCACGCTATTTAATTAATTGTATTACAAGTAGTTTTAGAATTGAATAGTTTTCGAGATATTCAAGAAAAACAAAAAAGGGGGGGATAAAATCCAATAATGAGGAAAATTTTGAGACCCATTATCTCATAAACTATTAAAAATAAAAGAAAAATAAAAGCTTGTATTTGTAGGGAATTTGTTGCTTTTGAATCTTCTGATTACATGTAATTCGAAAATTGAATAGTTTTTGAGATATTAAAAAAAAACTAAAAAAAGGGCATAAAATCCATGATGGCGGAAAATTTTGAGACCTATTATCTTAGAAATTACTGAAGCCAGAAGAAAAATAAAAGCATGTATTTGTAGGGAATTTTACGCTTTTTAATTTGTTAAGTCACATGTGACTTGAAAATTGAATGGGTTTCGAGATATTCAAGAAAAACTAAAATAAAGGATTTGAAATCCCAGATGCGGCGCGTTCTCCCCCACAGGACCGGGGACTTTTAGTATATTCAACAGGAGCTCCTTACAAACATTGTGTACCAGTTTTCAAAACTATATGATTTAATTTTTTTAACCCCCATTTTGGGCCTTCGTTGACTGGACTATTGAGTGTGTTGGCCATTGTTACTTGTTTTCTTTTGGTTATACAGTAGTCGGCGACTGTAGTGATCATGGATGTAATGAGCAATCGATTGAACTGATCAAAATAGCGTGGAACGGATCTCCCTAAGCTAAACGCATAGAAAATATGCCGGTTCTAGTGATCAACAATTCGCTTGTAGTGATCGGTCTCGATTGTCGAGCGGGAGAGTCCGAGGCTGTCGCAAGAGGATATTTACGACTCCTACATAGTAGGGAATGAGGTCGCTTCTTATTGGCTCTTAAAGTCACGTGACTTGGCTTGCTTCTAACTGACATCTTGAAACTAAACGGTACTTACTAATGCTGATGGAATGGTTCGTCCTTTATTTGTTTTATTCTAAAAATGTATTAATCATTTTCTTAAAAACATCCAAATAATCATAATTTAGTTTTAATTTCTCCATGATGCAGAAGACAAAATAATAATTAAAACCCGCCTAACATGGTGCTATGACATCATTAACAAACAAGCCAAGTCACGTGACGCTGAGAGTCAATGAGAAGCAACCTCATTCCCTACTTTGTAGGATCCGTAAATATGCGTCGCAAGCGTCAAGCATGAGGGCACTGACGATGAATAGAGGACAGAAGAAAAACCACCATTAGCCCAAGAAAGTCTGTAAGCCATTCGATGAGCATTATTCATATGAGCAGTTTATCCAACGAATGTTTGAAAAAAAAATCGAAATCCACGTTACTCTGGATAAAGTCTTTAGAAAGCTAAAATATGAATTTTTTTTTCAATGGGGTCAATTCCCGATCACATGACAATTTCCAAATGACCCGCGCCAACCGAAATTTCGACGGTTCTGCACATTTTAGAACTTCCTCTCCCTAGAGGTAAGAACACAAGCTTGATCCCCAATCTTAATATTTTGAGTCCACCAAAGTTGTTTGAACAATATTTATACTAACACTTTATATCAGAATTTATGACGGTTATACTATCCTAGACGTATATGGTGATCACACTCTCCCGCATAATTTATGATGACTATACTATCGTGTATGATAGTTAAACTATACGTGACTTCTATACTTACCAACTAGATAAAGAGAAACAAACATAATAAATACTGTAAGAAATATTGCCTTATCTTCAGAAAGATTTCTTTTCCTGAATAGTAAAGCTAAAAAGAAACGTTTTTTTCATTACTTTTTCTGTTTTTCTGTAAAATTTTGTTCAATTCTGATCACGTACTTGTCATATTTCATTTCGCTAAATCTTACTTGAAATAGAATATCCAAGTACACATGCTGGAAACAAGATTTTACTTATTTTCTACGGTTAGATTATTATTACTTCGAGTCAAGTATCAGAAGTTCGTTTTTAACTTCAAAATAAATTTTAAGTTATTAGTTTAGTCCTTTATTCCTAATATAGAGGGAGTTGAGGTAGATTGCTACGCGGGAACATTGATACAGTCCATAAATTTTTGTGATAGGAATGGTTCAAAATGTTCACATTCCGCCATATATATGCCACTGTAACCCTTACCACAGGGTATATTTTTCATCCATGTTTAGTCAAAAGTTAATTTACGAATGAATCAGACCGCTAATTTTCTCGTCTAAGTGATTTTTACTCTAAGTATGTGTTGTGTGATTTTTTAAAACTAATTACGTTTTCTTGCCGGGGAATCTACTTCAAAGGTAGGAAAAAATATTTATTTTTCTGAACTTTATTAAATTTTGAGCTGCTTAGCGTGGTCTTTGCGTGACCACTTATTTTAAGTAAAATGTGCTCTTGTAGCAAATTGATAAATTGACTCGCGGGCACATTGATACGCGTTGTTTGTGTGTATCAATGTGCCTTAACAGCAACTACTTTGCAACATCGTCTTCAGAAATGGGAAAAAAACCCCCATAAAAATGAACTATCTAAGAGAAACACGTAATTAAGTATTTGTTTAAACAATGAAAACGGTTTGAATTCCATTACAAAAATGAAAAGTACTGTTGTAAATTAAGTTTAAAATATCTTTTTACGAATTTTTTAAAATTGCAGAAAAAAATTGTACGGCAACTTAATTAATTTCATCGAAAAGTTAAGTTTTTGAATTTTCTGATGGTGTGAAAATTATTTTTGTACTATATTTCTTTCATAAATTATCATGGAAGAACACGAAATTTTCCTTAATTTTTAATTAATTAAAATTTCAAAAAAGATCTCGAGGTATATATTCCCTCCCTCCAAAGTACTTTTACACACACACATTCTCCTTTATTATTTGTAGAGATAAATTATTTTCTGAATCATTATTGCTTCATTTTTCCAGTCTTATTAAAAATGTTGAATTTTGATTAAAATAAATGTTTGTTACCTTATTTAACTTTTAAACCTTGATTTGGAATACAAAATTTTTTAATAAAACAAATTTTGTTTTGATCCACCACCTATTAATCATCATTATTTCCGATATGTATCAATTTACTCCTAGTATGGGGCAGATTGATACAAATCCAGTTTTAGGAAAAAAGTATGATAAGTAGGGCTGGCCGAAAAAGTCGAAGTATCTTAGATCTTTTTACGGTGGTGCGGAAAAGTTGCGAACTCCCAACATTAAAAAGTGTGCAAAATCTTATAACTCTGAATTGATATCTTTTGTCTCCTCAATGGGTAGAAAGTTGTGAAAATTGGACTAAAAATGGTCTTACACCGGAGATATTGGACGTAACCTGAAAGGATGCGAGAAGCTGCCACTTGTTGCTTTTAATAGTACTGAATGGGATTTGCCAGGCATTGATCATTGCCAACCTAAGTTGTGATCATAAATACTTATTAGACATTTGCAAGCCATTAGTTCTGGCGTTTGTTCTTCAGATCTAAGGAAGTGTCAACCGGGCACGTTGAATTTGGGCCTCTGGCTAACTGCAGATCGAATATTGAGGCTTTATATATCAACATTAAACCCATCAAATGAGTTGATAACTTTGGTTGTATTGGTTCATTCTAAGAGTTTCACCTCATGTAATTTTAATTAAGGTCATCATTCCATAAAGGATGGTGCTAGCCAGACATTCAGCATTTATTCATTCCTATACTACCTAAGCAATGTGGATATAATTAGAACCAGTTATTTTCAGAATCCTTTTCTTTCAGGCTCAGGAAACATGCTTTTTAGCCATGTTAACTGATGAGAAATGCTACAAGAATTCCTCAGCCTACACTATCAAGATGCAGGAAATTAGCTCAGATGGAAATTGTGGCCTAGATTCTGCAGCACCCTTGGAGCTAAAGACATACAAATACGCAAAATCGGAACAG
>BGPR01000571.1:465665-505376 GCA_013235015.1 Araneus ventricosus | reverse complement strand
TCCGAGTCAATTTGGGCCCATTTTATCTGAAATCTTAAAAGCTTCGCTAATGTTCGAGAGAGCTTGTCGATCTGCATTAGACGCATTTTTTCCTCTCTCCCCTTTATCTTCAGAAAGAAATTCCCCTCCCCCAAAGCACATCAATATCCCCCTCCATCTTTTATTATTTCCCCCCTTTTTGTCTGATAAACTACGCAAGCATCGTCATTTCTCCAGCGAAAATACGACAAGCATTGCAGAGTTGATCAATAAGTTTCAAGAAAGTATCTGCTTTATTTGAATGTATTATTTCATTATTTGTCCGTTGTTAATTTATCTCAAAATAACTCTGGTTCTTGCAATTCATACAATCGATTCGTATGTTTTGATGGCGAATGCGAATTTGTAATTTGTTGTTCCTTATTAAGGTTCCTGCTTTTCAGATATCGGATTTGGTGGTTCGTTTCCTCGTCGCTTTGGTCGTTCCAAATAAAATTCGCTTCTAAATGAAGGGAATATCTTTTTTAAAAAAAAATTCTTTTGTTGCCATGATATTCGTTGCTGTGTTCAGATCAATGAAATTTAGAAGATGGTTTGCAAAATTATTTTTCTTATTTTCAAACCACTGTTCCATTGATTCTGAACCTGCTCCTTCTGTAGTAATTCTTTAGAAAAGGGTTGGGAAATAAATAAAGATGGAATATGATGCTTAAATAGATAATACTCACCCCCCAAAAAACGTCAATGATTGAAGCCATATTATGAACAGAACGCCTGTTAAAATGTAGTATTACTTTTTTTAATGTGGAATGTGATGTAATTTACTTATTTTAATGGTGACGTATGATGTAATTATTATTTTAATGGTGATAGATGCAATTTACTTATTATTTAGGTGAATTATGTATAAACGTATTTTAAGTGGATATAAAAATTTACTTATTTTAATGGTGACAGAGATAATGTTTTACTTACTTTTAAGAGTGGCAAAATAATCTACAGCCCCTTACAATAAAGTAAATATATGTAAGTAACATATGAGTAATTTGATATTAATTATCAAACTCTTAAATTCTTCTGAAAGGCAAACCATGACAAAATGATTGAAAGACAAATCGATTAAATTATACATGGAAAGTTGGCCTCCAAATATCAAAAGGTTTTGAAAACCATACTAGTAGACGAAGAGGGAATGCTAGGGTGAGGGTGGCTCATCAGATGGAAAGCTAGAGTGAATCGCTCAAAGTCATTTGCTTCTTATTTCCAGGAAAATCAACATACCGACTTCCTCTGCATATTCAACAACACAAATTATTAAAATACCAAGAAAAGTTAATAACTACTATTTTCCTGCGTAAACAACAACACAATTCTGTCTTCAGAGAATTAAACTATCTTTAGTCCAGTTTTGCTGATTTGATTTTTTATCTTATTTACATTAGCCCCCTTCGCTGGGCTAAAAGTGTCAGTTGCAGGTCGAAGAGAACAAAAAAATACCTGCAGTATTGCAATACATTGCGCTATGGAACTACAGTACCTATACTAAACGGAATCTAAAGGACCAGAAAAATTTTCCTTTAGCACAGGCTTCCGTTTCATGTAGGGTTTCATTAATATTTGAGGATTTAAAATGTATCTATTCATTATTTAAATTAAATCGATTGTAATAAAAAGATATTTATAGATTAACAAAATGCCATAAATATTACGATAATTACGTTTTAATAAGTGTCACATTTTAAAATTAAAAGATTTAGTTAAATTTTAAAATTACACAATAATAAAAAAATTATGAAACATACAAGTTAGATATTTATATGCATTTTATTTTAATAATATTGCTTTTGACACTAATAGAAATAAATATCATAGTTATTACTTACTCTAAACAATTGATTATCCTCACTCAAAAGTTATAAATTTAAGAAAAATAAGTTTTTTTAACTAAATCTACATTTTAAAATAATCCAGCATTGTTTTCTATACATATATTTTTATGAATAATTCTTCGCTCGTTAATATTCTCGTATTCTTCAAAGTTCAAGCATTTCGCATCTTTCTGATTTATGGCAAGCTTTTCAAGTTCAGGTACTGTATCCTAAAAGGATCCTTATGATTTAATGGAGGTTGTTCTTATAGAAATGTTTCATTTATATTACTAATCATCATCACTGCTACTTTGTTCTTATGCCTTTGAATTATATCATTCACATTATCAATAGGAACCTCTATTAAAATATCATCGTCGATTGATATGAATTCTTTCGCACTCATGTCGAAATTTTACCCTTGTTCACAAAATCTGCAGTTTCCTTACATCTATATCTCGGCTGAGAATAATTTTCGTCCAAACATTTTCAGGTAATCGCCTCAAATTTTTTTTTTTTGAAGGATATAAAAATAATTTTGGAAAACGCGAGTTCCCTAGAACAGGTTTTTTAACAATGAAATAAATGAATTGTTCTTTTTGGAAATAGCTATGTTTTATGGAGGAATTAATATGGATCTTTTCATTTTCAGCAGGGACCTTCCGCTTAAGCAGTGTTCCGTTTCTGACAGTGTCCGTTTTAAATAGTTTTTTACTGGCTTCTTTTAGCTCACCTATATGAGTGTCATTTAAGATAGTTTACCTCGTTACTAGCTGACGCTGGACAGCTATAGCAGTTAGCAGTGGTGTAATCGCATAAATAACAGTGCTGGAACGCTCTAACCTGGGTACAAAGCACACGTTGTCTTAAGGACGTTTTCTCATTTTTCTATATTCATTTCTCGTGGAAAAATAAAAGCTGTGCCGGAACTCTTTTTTGGGTTCCGGCTCCACGTAGTTAGGTATAACAGAAGTGCCACCCCACTATTACTGGATTTGGGACTCATTCTTCTAACTTTACAATCCATTGAGAAAAATTTGGTAAAATTTGTTATTTAAAAATAAACTATCTTCACAAATTATATTACAGACTACTTATTGAGGTAATAATTGCTTTGGGGACAACGCAGAATTTGATTTTGTTTTTCAATGATTTAGAAAAATAATTGTATCTTTAAATGGAGTAGGTACCTAAACGTAATAGTGTCCATATACTCATTGTTAGAGTTTTTCCCAAACACAAATTATTCTTTGATAAATATATCAAAGAATATCGTCGCACATAGGACTTCTTAAACTATCTTGTTCCTATTTCAGTATGAAAAATTCCGCCTCTAATCCATAGGTAAAAAGTCAAATACTGAAGCGCTAATGGATGATAACCAATCCAAAATTCAATTAAAAATGGCGGCTGAGAAAATTTCAATGAAATCTTAAATCAAGAGTATTTTTAAACATTTTTGTTTAATTAGACTTGTTTGTTATTTTTTAAGATGGAATTTTGCTACTGATATTTAATTCATTTCCTGTTCTTTAAAAATTAGTTTAGAAATTTTATACACTTTTTTTATATTTTTAGAACTTATTTATCGATTAATAGATTAATTTAATTTAATTTTGATTACATATGAGTGGCGAGTGTAGTGAATTTGGTAAAATAAAATTCCATAACATTTTAAATAATGAATTATAAGTTAAAGACCAAAAAGTAGAAAATAAATGAAATAAAGAAATTCTACTTCTTATAGATCGTGTGTTTTTAAAAACTGGTTTTTTTTAACTTGATTTATTTTTATCCATTTTTGACTACTAATTTTGAAAAATGTGCTTTTCTGTACTTGGGGTTGCGATCCATAATTTAAGAAGTCCTGCCCTGTCAACTAGTAACTAACTATCCTAGCTGTTTTCTGCTTCTCCCTTTCCATCTTTTCAAATATTTTAAATTACTTAAACGTTGGTACGAATTCTTGGAGCCAGCATCGACGATTTTAAATGAAGCCACACATTAACCACTCGACTAAATTAAGTGTCTCATTAATTTCTTAATTTCTATAAAAAAAAGGGCACTTTCTTTTAATATTACCTTCAAAAGTAAGGAAAATAATTCACCCAGGAAAGAAATGCATGTTTAATTAGATTTGTTTGTTAATTAAACGTGTGCGTTATACGTAAGCCTTGCCATGGTCGAAGTTCCCTTTCCCGTTTTAACTACTTACAGGCTATTTTATGATCTGAAAGAAGAAGGTGTTTTTTTTAATCCTCAGTAATTAATCAAGAACCACCAGATGAATGTAGTTGCTACTCGGTAGTAATATTCTAGAGAGCTTTTTCTTCTTCTTTTCCCCATGAAAGAAATTCAGTAAACGCATTTAATTACGCGTGCTTTTTGTATCTATAAACATACCCAACGCTCCTTTCCAACACTTGGAAACGGTTAATGCAATTAACATTAATGAACATAAATGTTTTGCAGAGAACTGGATTAGAAACAAAACAGATCTCCTAAAAATTTAATAACAATAAGAATTTCATTATATGATTTTCAGTAGATTTCTTTTCTTTTTAACGCAGGATTACGTTCCTCCCATTGGGGTCTCAGGAAGGAATTTGATTCACAAGCCGAAACGCCACAAAAAGCGTTGTATGGAGATCCTCTATATCTCGGTAATTACATATGTTAAAAACATAACTAATATCTTATTTTAGAGATAAAGGGTAACAACAGAAGTTACAAAAAAAATTAAAATCGGAATTGTAGTTCAGCCACAACTGAGCCGCAAAGCTGGGCAAAAATACGCATGAATTGGTGACGCGATCTTCTATATTTCGGTAACTACATATGTTAAAAACACAACTAATGTCTTATTTTAGAGATAAAGGGTAATAACAGAAGTTACAAAAAAATTGAAAATCGGAAAAGAGTCACGCGAGTCAAATAGTCCTAGGTATTTAACATCAGCGGCTGTTCGAAAAAGACAGCCTCCCGTCATTCCCCGCCCCCCCCCCAGCTTGAATAAGTTAAAGAATACTTTGCGCTTCAAATTACCCTCGTATTATACAGGGTCATCGACAAAGAATGACATAATTTTTGCAGTAGTGGCCAATGAAAATGCACCACGCTAGATTTTACCATATTGTATACAAGAGGTTGACGCAATCATTTAAAGGATGACGCAGTAACAAAAACGACAATTCAATCATCCTTTCCTATTGCAAACCGATCAAAATTGCCTTCTTTTCAACAATATTATTAGCCCAATTTAAATGTATAATTATCCAGTGGCGTAACGAGGGTAATTGGTGCCCAGGTTTAGTATTTATTTTTCACCCCCTTCACGTCTCATCCACCAACTTCTGGCTTTAGAAGCATCAATTCTGCCTTCGAGGCGTCCCTAAATAAATGAGGGCATTATTATTGTTCTTAATAGTTATCACTGAAGACTGCAACTGACATTACTTCTTCGAATAGTTTTGAAAAATCTTGTGTTTCCTAGCTCTTAAGAGAAGAAATTTTGTTCCCACCAAGGATGAGGCAATGGGAAGAAAATCGGAAACGACTCCAAAAATGAATTCAATTCTCCTTAAAAGCAAGGGTAACGAATGCCAAAAAATCGGCGAAAACTTTCAGAAAGATTTACTGACACTTCAGATGGAAGACATAAATTTCTTACTGCTGATCGGAAGGCGAGAAAGTCAACAGAAAAACGACTTTTTGTCGAATGACCGGACTGAGTACGATTTGTGATGATTGGTTTCAAAAACATTTAAAACTAGCTGTTACCCGCGACTTCGTGCGCGAAGAATTTGAATTATTCTTTTTTTTTAATTCACGAATGTAAATGTTTTGTTGCATTTTGAAAGGGGAAAGGAAAAGTTCTGACGGTTGATAATACTTAATTGGACGGCTGACAGGAGTGTACTGTACATGTATGCTGATATAGTTATGTAAATTGTTTATCTATGCTAATATACTTTTGTATACCACGTTATTTGCACGATGTAGAGGTTGTGTGGGCTGTTCACACGTGAACAGGCCACATATAGTTGCCCATGGGAAAAATATGGTTTTTCCAAATGTACGCCTGCCACTTTCAGTGTCTGGCCCTGAGCCTCGCAAATGATATTTTTACAGGGATTTGTTGCCTTTTGAACTGAGATAATAAATCCTTCGGTGTTATCGGAAGGCGTGGAATTAAAAAACTCTCTCTTCTCCCTATATCAGTCATAACAGTAGCTTTCACGATGTTTGTACCTAGGTGTGTAATTTTTAACCGTGTGCCATTGCGCAGTCTCGGTATATCGAGGTTACGTATTAGTAGTACTGGCACACCGACTATCATTCTAGGCTTGTCGGAAGGCGCCCCTGAAAATTCTAAGATCTTGAAGAGCTCTGCAGAATATGATGCTCCTTGTTAATGCCCATTACTGTATCTACAGAAGGATATTCTGTAATATTTCACCGTGAAAATTAAACAAAATATCGAGAGAATAATTCACTAACGTCATTGGATCACTGTGTAACCGTATTAAAAGCTGCAAATGCTACCACAACAGGAAACCGGAAGTGTAAAGTCTCCTTTGTTGTTTATGGTCAAAGAAAGCAATATTTTCTTACATTAACATTAACACTGGCAAAAGCCCGCGCGCGAAACAGTAATTTGGCTTGAATTTATTTTTATAAGAATAAAAAGTATTGTTAGAAATTACGTTAAAAAATATTTTTAAACTTTTATAGCAATCGGAGAAAACATTTCATCGCAATGGAATTAATAGCATTAAAAAGATCATTTTATGGTCTTTAAAATGGCATAAAAATAATTGTTGTCTAATAAAGATTTCAGAAGTTATTGGCAAAATAACGTCTAAGCATTAGGCTTAAAAGCGACTAATGTTCGTTATTTAATTATATATCTTAAGAACTAATTAACTCTGAAAGTTGAAAATAACACCTTTGATCTAAAAATATGGTCTAGAATGCCGTGTGTAAATTTCATGTCGCTACCGTTCATCGTTGAGGAGGAGTTCTTGTGACCGACAGATATACATGTAAATTCTGCCTTATTTTATGGATACTTATAAATATAAGCAAAATTTTCAGAAATAAAGGTAAATTAGTTCAAAGTCTAACCATTTCCTAGCAACTGAGTAGCTATAAATTTGCGTTATTTCAAAATCGTCTGTACGTAAAATTTAAAAAATTAATAAAAATTGAATGAAAAATGTCACAGAAATAAATTTGGTATCATTGAAAGGTAGAATTTTTATCTTTAAGATGGTATAAAAATAATTTGTATCGGACAATTTGTTCCTAAGTTACAGCGGAAAAAGGATTACGTGATAGTTGATTTTAAAAATAATTTATTCCACATGTTTTCGCATTCCTGAAGGATCACGTGACAGTTGAGTGAAAAATAAAACAAAGTTCACGCGAATCGCGGAGTCAATTTAATTAATTTAACGTGATTTCACCTGGCCTATGTCCGTTCTTGGGTTTGAAGCTACAACTCTGCCAATTTTCATCCAAATCGGTTTTGTGGTTTGGTCGTGAAAGCTTAACAAACAGACAGACAGACACACTTTCGCATTTATTATATTATTAAGGATGTTTATTGCGTAATGCAGTATTTCGTAGAGTACTTCTTTCTTTCTGTCAGTAACTTTCTAATATTAACAAGCGGGATTAATCGTGTCTGTTATTTTACATTTTAACAGGATGTCGTTATTTTATGAAATAACTAGTTAAACATTAGAATACAAGTGAGTTTTACACTTTAAATAACTTGATACGTTATTTCCTGAAACATCTAGGTATTCTATGAAGTAACGGATACATGAGAGTCGTAAATTTCCCTGCTTTCTTTAATATTTAGATTACGGCTAAAACAAAAAATCTCAAATATCCTTTTCAGATGAGGGTTTTGATGAAGAATAAAGGCCCTTTCTTACTTTTCAAGTCATTAATAGATAAAAATGCAGCATCCTTTTTGACCACACTTAGGAGAACTGTTCTTGTTTTCCCTCAATAGCAATCCATCTATTCGTCTCAGATGAGGTGATACGGTAAGACAGAACAGCGCCACATATCTATGTGCGTATAATCATTACATTTACTAAACAGTTGAGGGGATGAGACGCAATTCAATAAGACGCGACTCTGTCCCATGCCCTTGTACCTTTAACTATTACAGTTCTTGAACAGTTTAGTGGATGTTGGACAACCGAATAAGACACGACGCTGTCCCACGCCAGGTAATTCAGTAACTGATTATAGGAAACTAATCATTACAGTTACTGAGCAGTTGAGTGGATGTTGGACAACCGAATAAGACACGACGCTGTCACACGCCATTTAATTCAGTAACTGATTATAGGACCTTAATTAATAATCAATACAGTTATTGAACAGTTGAGTCGGTATGGGATATTTGAATAAGATAGGATGACGGCCTCTTGTACGTCTGATCATTACATTTACCGGATTCATCAATACAGGGGAACAAATTTAATGAATTTACTATGCGAGAGGAGTAAAAATCTGATCGTTTAGTGTTACGACAGTTGTACCAGCTCGCATGCAAGGGAAAAATTTCTACTGGTACGGCATCGGTACCGCCCTCGTGAGGAGAGGCTTCAACTACAACAGGATCACCAAGAAAAGAAAGGATGTTCCAAAATATCGAATTGTCGGGGAGGAAGGCCACGGACACCAATAAAAATCATTCGCTCTTTTCCCAGAACAGAATGGGTCTTCTCCGGTTCAAAAGAATTTGTTTCGAACCTTCCCAAAGAGGAATATTCTGAATCAGTGGGGTGGAAAAAAAGTCTTTTGTTGCCCGGTGAAGGATCCGATAGATGCCGAGATACTCGACTAACGGAGTTGGAAATGGAGAAGAACTATCGGAGGGTTGGCAAATAGTCTTGGAGAAGTATCTGAAGTCAATGCTCACTTATTTCTCTCCGGTTATCTTATTGAATCGAATATTCAGATCGTTTATTTCTGGAAGAATGTGAATCTTGGAATTCTGACACGAAAAAAAATGTTGAGAATAGTGCCTTCGAGTGCAAAAGTTATAACGGAAAATTGATTCGTATAACCGATAAGGAAAGAAATGGTAAGCGAAGAAATTGGGGGAAAGAGATTATTTCGATAAGTATGCATGTGAAAAAACACTACCGAAATGTATTCACATTTAGTAAATGTAATAAAGCTTGAGAAACAACAAGCTTATAAAGAATCGATATTTGAACTTGATGTGAAAATGTTAAATTCGTTCATTTTCTTTTTAAAGCGAATTTTCATATTAAGCATTTTTATCGGATAGAAAAATGTCTGTCAATATGTATGCAGATGATTGTTACAAAAAATGCGAAATGAAACTTTACCTTATTATATAAGAAATTAAAAAAAAGATTTAGTCAAGAATTTTTCTTTTTTAACGGGGTGGTACAGGACGCACATTAAATAGATTTTCTTTAACACTTGTTCAACATCGATCAGATGATTTCCACTTCTTCGATATGTATCTAGATGATTATACAATGAATGCAAAATGGAACATTATCTTATTATATAGGCAATAAAAAAAGAATAATGCATTTAAGAATTTTATTTCAAACGGGTTGGTACAGGAAGTACATTAAATAGGTTTTCTTTTATACTAGTTCAATACCTTGCAGCTGATTTCTACTTTTGGCTTTTTTAAACATTTTTTCCATGATCTTTAACGTTTGTTGCTCTCCGGTGATAGGATACAGAGTACTAGTGTTCCTTAAACATCGATAGACTGTCGATACTATCGAAGCAAAGTCGATAGTATCGGGTTTTCGGAACTATCGACTAAAACAATCGATAATGTCAATTTTCTCAAAACTATCGATAGTTTTCATCCGGGCAATACTATCGATAGGCGCATTTTCAGTTGATAGTTTTCAAACTATCGACTGGAACTATCGGTAGTTTCAAAATTATCGACTAAAACAATCGACTAGAACAAACGATAGTTTCTAAACTATCGATTGGAACTATCGATAGTTTCAAAATTATCGACTGAAACAATCCACTGGAACTATCGATAGTTTCTAAACTATCGACTGGAAGAACACCTATCAGTAGTATCGCCAGGGAAAAACTATCGATAGTATCGATAGTTTTGAAACTATCTATGTTTAAGGAACAATACGACGTACCAGTATAAGGTAAGTCAACCATGGATAGGGTTACCCTAATTTTTTAGCTGAAATCGGGAAACGCGAGGGGGATTGAAGGATTTTAAGGGAATAAAAGTATAGTATTAAATTCTAAAAGTTACCTACCAACGATCCTCTTTCATTACACTACCACAGAGTTTGAAGAAGTGAAAAAAGTTTGAGAAGTCAGAATGCAAAGAAAATGCAATTTTTTAATATTCGGTAAATCAAAATCATTTAATGAAAAATAGAATTAAAACAAAACTACCAAAAATTTTAATTTTCAGTTTGAACTGGTGACTTGGTAAATAGGTTTATCCACTTGTCATCAACAATGGATGTAAATAATGAATTTTCTATCATTGGCGTCAGCTTTTACGAATACGTCAAATTTACTATATTATAAAAAAATATTCTCTCTAAAAACATTCACTGTAGTAAATCCGGATCGTACGGAAGTATGGACCATAATCAAATTCTACCTTAACCATGGAAATCAATTCACAAAAATGCAGACTTAATCTGTGCTTATACAGTAAGTAGAATATTGTATTTATTTGTCTCATTACAATGTAAGCGTTCGTTTAAGTCGTTCGTTATTTAAAAAAAGTGAGTTCTCAATTTTAAATAAACTCAAAGAAAAAAATTCCAAATTTCTAGTTTATAAAATTTTCAAAGAAAAAGTACAGATTGAATCTAAAATGTTAGTGACTTGTAAGATCTCTTAGGAACTTACTGACCACCTTGTTCTGCACGAGATACAAATAACGAGGTTCTCACACTTCAAAAAATGAAAAAGCTATCGAAGGACACACGGTAGTAACATTTCCAAAAATTCTAATACCATTCCTAGTTTAAGAAATCTGCATCTACTCTCTGTGCATTAAAATATAAAATCGCATCAGCCTCAAACAAAAGATATTCAGAAAATTTTAAAATACAACAAAGATATATAATAAAGAGTAGCAATCAACAATTTAATTTATTCTCGGGTATTATTTAAAGCTTTCATTCAGTAAATAATAATAATTTTGTAAGTCCAGACGATTTTCTCAACTAATATTTCGCATAGCAATAGCGAACAAGTTGAAAGAAGGCATTGTGAAAGTTTCTACTACGATCAGGTACGCGCCTACCGTTTACCGATCTTTCTGTTCTATTGCCTCTCATGGTTACAACACACAAATAATATTTATTCATCTCTCAGATAAAAGAAACAAATAGAATTGTTTATACGCCATAACCTTTCATAAAGCCCCTCCGCTTGCAAATACCGAAAACGTTTGAAATTAACATTTCCGATTCCTATTTAACAAATACCTAAAACGGGAAAGTTTAGGGATTTAGCAACGATAAACAAAGAGCAAGATAAATTGAACTCATTTAAAAACAGCCGTTTCGCGAATAACAAGAGATCGATGGAAAAAGAGGCGATAGCAATATTAAACTCAAAAAGCACTCGAGTCCAGAAATGTTTCTCCTTCATCATTCAACGGTAAACAAAAGCTTTGGAGAAGCAATTCTGTTTCAATCATTCTTTTCGAATTGTGTAAAGAAAGGATAAACTCGCCCTTTTCTTTGTGAAGAAACATATCAAGAATACACGTTTTGTCTTTCCATTGTATTTTCGAAAGTATGTTACAGTTCAAATTCACTTGAAACGCTATTATTTGAAGAGATCGTATAAACCTTCGATTTCAGAATGCATAAAACTAAATTAGTTTTTATTCGATTTGTTTATTCGGAATTTGCCTTTTATCGCCTTCGTTGTGCTGTTGGTAATGATGCAATGTTGAATGGCGGTCATTGGATAGTAAATGAAGTTAAACATCGGAAAACCTGCAAGTAATTTTCATAAAATCTTTATTTCTCATGTGTTATTGCCGCATTTTTGAGCCTCATGATGGATTCTTCGTCATGATCAGTCGAAAATGAAGTAATGAAAATGGATATTCTTCGCTACAATTTTTACTTTCTCGTATAAGAAGAAGCGAGAACGAGATGATATTGTAATCGGCCAAAAATTCGTTCTTCAGATATTGAGGTTTTATATGTGGTCTTAATATCAAAACTTCTGCTGTCTATCAAACCTTGTACAAAACTCAATTAAAAGTCTGTCAGTGCATACACCCTATTGAATGTGAAAATTACTCAAAATCGCACCAAGTTAGATAGATGAAATTTGGCATATGGTTTAATTACCAGAATTTTAGATCTGTTTCTTCTTTCGGAGCAAATCCATGAAAAAGGTGACTGTCTGTCGGTGCGTCTGTTGATATGTACGTGAACACAATATTTAAGAAGCGCAGGAAGTTATATGTATTAATTTTTGCGCGTGATTTTTACCCAATACTGTGAACGAGTTGAAATCCTATTTCAAAATACATACTCGATTCTGTTCACTATGCAGAGAAGATAAAACGCTCCACATTGTGGAAGTATACAAGATAGTCGAGGAGAGAGCATTCCCATTTCTTGATTTGTTTGATGTTGTTTATTTGCGGGCGTTAGAAGGGTAGGCGGCAACCGAGTTCCCTCCGCACTGCAGAAGTATCCGGATTCAATTGAAGAAAAGCCGCCACGACAGCTCGAGTTCGGAGTCCTAAAGCTGAACATTTACTCCACACCGCGGAAATGGCACTCCACGTGGTGGCCTTTCACACCATTTCAATTTTGGCGTCCATTGGGTCGTCATTCACGAAACTCCATACGGCAAAATACAGCTCATCCACTGAGTCCCTTGGGCTCTGCCCCCGCCCCCTCCCAATATCTTCGGTGAACATCTTGGAGCTGTTCGCTACTTTTTCGTCGACTTTTAGCTTCCTCGTATTGCACGGGGTACAAAAGAAAGAGTTGTAATCTCAAATAATTCGACTCGAAGTTTTTGACGAATCGTTAGATCTTCCTGAGTCCGGAAAAACACAATTTTAGAATTATGTCTGTCTGTATGTCTGTGAACACGATAACTCGAAAACTATTAGAGATACATGGATGAAATTTGGTATGTGATCTTGACACATAATTTGTAGGTTTCTCTCAAATTTTGGACAAAATCCGTCCACGGGAATTCTGTCTGTCTGTCCGCGTTCATGTGAACATTATAACTCAAAAACTCGAATAGCTAGATAGATAAAATTTGGTACACAGTTTTTTCATCAAGTAGGTCCGTATGAAATTTTGGACCAAATCCGTCGAAGGGTCGATTGTTTGTTGGTCTGTATAATCGCATATTTTTAATTGCAACTTCTTAACAAAATTACTTAGATAAATGAAATTTGGTATGGCCTTCTTACCTTAATTGTAGATTTGTGTCCAATTTTTGTATCAATCGGTTAAAAAAGGGCGTTCAAATTGCATAATTAATTTTTCTAATCCGATTTGTCATGGGCATGCGTACTGATAGCAATCTCTGTGCACGCGGAAGCTATTGAGCGAATTACGTCACTTTGTCCTTGAGCCCGCAAGCGTGGACCTAACAGTGTGTGATAGTTTTAATCGGTACGCATCTCTCTGAATTTGATTCTTTAATTAAATATTTTACAATCACTATAATCTACAATGAAAAACCTACTGATAGTCATTGGATTTTGGGTTACAAAAGATTCGAATTTTTTTTCCACTCGGGGGAGGGGAAACAGCACTTTTTTTGGGAAGTATACGAGAAAGTTTAGGGGAGACCACTTCCGCTGGTTTCTCGGACGATCAAAAACGATTTCATCCTTCGATGGAACCGTTTTCTCACTGCGGAAAGTGATGTTTTTTAGGATATCGGGGTATAGCGAGTGCTTTTCAACACAAGGATAAAAACTCGACATCACTTTCCGGGGAGCAAAAACCGGTTCCATCGACCGAAAGGCAAATCGTTTTTGATCGTCAGAGAAAAAAGTTCGATGAAATACATAGTGTGTGAACTCTTAAATACAGTGTTGTTTTCACTTTCGTGAGAGAGCCTTCCCCTCCTCGACGAATCTCCATCGGTCGTATTTCAGTTTTTATGGCCAAAAGTCCAAATAAATTTCAAGAGTAGTTGGATTTTCAAACTTTCAACCACACCACTCCATTTCTCATCGGAATTTCGCATTGACTACCAGTTTTGGAGCGGTGCGACCGAATTTGTGCAATGTGGAACGATGGTGGATATCCAGCCTAATAGCCATCACTTCCTGACGGAGGTACATATCGTCATCGGTGCAGGGTAACTCGAATCCATCAATATACCTAACAAGGAAGCGATAACCCGCTTACTCCCCACGTACTCTTGGTGTTCCCTCTATGAGGTGTGTTGGAAGGGTTAGTGGATGTCAGGGTGAAGAATCTTTTTACCCCTTCATTCTATTTGGCTTTGTAAAGTGAAATAAATATGTGTAATAAATAAGAGAAATAAATATGTATAATAAATAAGAGAAATAAATATGTGTAATAAATAAGAGAAATCAATATTTAAAGTGAAATATATTATTATTATCATTTGTTTTGTTTCGTTTCTCCACCTAAGAATAGCAATGAGACACGTATACCTCCTCTGCTCAACTTCAATCCGTTACACTTAGGAAGAAATAAATGATTTTGAGACATATAATGCTGGAATCTTTTTTTTAAAGGATGATTTGTAAAAGTAGCTTATCCTCAAATAGGGTGGCTCCCCGTTGTATAACTGCGCTCAATCACGCCAGATTTTGCCATTTGAACTAGAAGAGTGAAATTTGGTACATATCTTCTTCTCGACTTATCGCCAACGGCACTTACGACTAAAAAAAATAAATTTCAAATTTCAAAATAAAACCCAATTTCAGGCTGTAGTTTTGTTTACAGTGCGTTACAAGAGAGTACTTTTTATGTATTTTTCATATTATGCGCAATAATTATACAACCATAGATTGAATTTTTGTCTTTTATATACAATTTTTATAACCCGTTTTAATGAAAATTGTATTGAATTATAAAAATTCAACTTACAACTTGTCAGTCAGAACGTAGGCCAGTCCTAAGCACAGGATCACTTGTATAGTCTTTACACCCTAACCTTACCACCACCTAGATTGCAGTGACGTAGCGAGTAATAATATGATTTTTCGCCCCCCCCCCCATCATCAGTGTCTTAGCTTGTATAATTGATACCCGGGTATTGTATTTTTCGCCCCCTCCGTTGTATTTGACTTTAAAAAGTGAGATACATGCATTATCTTTTTGCCACCATGCCCAGAGAGTGTAAGAGAGCCGGGAAAATAATATGATTTTTTTTATTCCACTCGCCATCAGTGGCTAATTAATCGTAAGTGGCGCCAGAGATATGATATTATTTTTACGCTTCCTTGTCATATTTTGATTTAAATATGGCTTTAAATGCAGTAATGTATTTACTCCCTGGCGCCCCCTAAAGCTGGCACCCGGGGCATCTATACCCCCCTTGCCCTTCCGGTCGTTACGCCACTGCCAGATTGTAGTATCAATTTCTAGACGAGATCCATCAGAAAGAAGTTTGTCTACTTGTTTGTCCGTACGCAAGGAAACATGATACAGTGCAATCCTGTTTAATCGAACTAAAGGGAGAAAGCCGTTTCTGATAACGGTTTTTCCCGGTTAAACCATAAACACCTGTTACTATTTTGTATCTAATTACAGTATGTAATTCCGAAATGTTTTGAGAGTAAAACGAGTTCAAAACTCTCTTTATAGATTACACTTTTATTCTTTATTAAAGTTAACCCTCCGTCGTGCGCAATATTCGCACCGGCGAGTTCGGGCGCAATGATCCTGACAGGCACAGGTAAACAATATCGCAGTTAACATTGTTATTACCCATTAAAATTAATTTTAGCATTCTAAAATTAATCACTGACCTTCTTGTGGTATTAAATTAATGCGACTGTAATAAGTACTTACCTGCCATTGTACAATAACTCTAGCTTATCCTGCATTCAATACACTGAATATACTAAGTCCTTCCCTTCTCAAAAGTCTTTAATAGTAATCTTCCTATTCATTGTATTTCGCAATTAACACGCAATGGGTCTCCGTATCTAATACGTTACTCCAAACCTGTGCATTGATGTAAGCTTTCTCATGTTGTTCGTCATCATCTACATTCATTATTTTTCCTTCATTATGCAAGATATTGTATATATACTTTTACTTTGTTGTTAATTCTATGTGTTAACATCAGCTTTGTAAGTTCTTCATTGTCAATCTTCTCTTGCTGTATATTTTTTTGCAACTCAATAAAGTATACATCTATACCAACCCGGATAGGAGCCACATGAACTCTAGAGACGGCTAGGTGGTGTGGTGTTAAAGGTGGCTTAAAAGAAAAAAGTGGGGATATCGTTCAAAAATTTCCTTGCAGTACAGTACATGCTTTTTGGATTTGCGATGTCAGAGTCATTTCTGGGTACTTTTCCGTTAGCCAGGTGCAAGCGAAAAATCGCCAAATAATGTAGAATTCCGCCAAATTTCTTACAACCATTCTCTTGGCGACTTGGCTCGCGTTTGGTTTGCAATTGGCAACATTTGCGCCCGGCTAACGGAAAATCGCTTCGCTTCTTGGCGACTTGTCTGTTCACAATTGGCGACATTTGCGCCTGACTTGGATCGCGTTTGGTTCACAATTGGCGACATTTGCGCCCGGCTAACGGAAAAGTAGCATTTCTGATAAACCGGATTTCGGTTAACCGGTGTTTTACTGTAATTCAAAATCGCAATGAGCTAGATAGGTGAATTTATTTTTGTTTTATCACTAGAATGCATATCTGTATCAAAGTACGGATTGAACTGTCCAATGGATTGACGGTCTGTCTATTCGAGCGTGTGTGAAAGCTATAACTCAGAAACACAATAAGTTAGAGAGATGGATTTCAGTATCTGAGACCAAAATCACATATTTGTGTCGAATTTCGGTCCCACTCGGTCGAAGACCCGAGGCACTGTACCAAAATTTACCCTCGATTCTCTTCATCGTAAGACGAAGCTAAGAACGATACGCGCCGTATTTTGAGGGTATACGAAAAACTCGAGGGAACACTGCTACTGGCTTAATACTGAATGACTTTGTTACTAGCTTTCTTTGATATTTTATTAGGAGGAGGGAAATTTGTAACACTAGATATAACTTGACCTTTTGAATCGTCTGAAACAAATTGTCTTCAACGAACAATGCATTTTATTGAGAGACCTTTTTATAAAGCAAAATGGAAGCCCATTTTAATAGCTGATTCACATAAGTAAACATGTTATTTATAATAAGATTAATTCAAGGCAGGAGTGGCGTCAGAGTCTGCCCGACAAGGGGGCACGATCTACTTACTGTACGTGGAGAGGGTGTAATAAAATTGGTCTGAAATTTTCAACAGATCTTCATTTATCTACTAGTTGAATACCCTGTTTCGTGAACTGGGTACAAAAATTTTCCCCGACGGTGGTGGGAGTACAGCATTTCATACAGGGGCACCCCACTGGCGCCACTCCTGATTCAAGGTATCACTATGGATGCTTTAAAAAGCACTTGGTGAAATGAACGAGAATAATTTGGACCTCTTGATTGAATGTGTTTTTACTCACTTTAATTTAACTTGACTCGTTTGATGTTCGAAAAGCTGGAATTTTGTAATCGATTTTTCATTCAATTCCTTATGTGCTGGTTTTGAGATTTTGCACTTCGTGTTCTTGATGACAGTACACTATTTTAATATTTTCAGAACTTAATTGTCAATAAATCAATTAATTTAATTGAATTTTGGCTCCATAAAAATGTCTCCTCCTGGTGGTGACTTTTAGAAACAATTGATTTCAAGATTCCATACTATTTATAAAAATGAATTACAAACTAAAGAATAAAAACTAGAAAATAATTAAGATAAAAAATTTCTTCTTTTTAGTATACTAATAGTAGCATGTTTTTAAAAATTGTTTTTAGAAAATTTATTTACTATAACGATTTTTTCAACTATAATTTATTTAAAACCAACAACTTGTAAGCGTTTCTCGAAAATTGTAGATATGCACACTGCTATTTATATCAGCTGCAGGAAGCAATGATTTTTATTCGTTTAAATTTAAAACTAGACTATAAATAATACAGCATATAAATAACACAATAGATTAATTCCGAATTTCGTCGGAAAGTTGCATTCTATTCAAAATTATTTTAAAAATAGCATCCCAAATGCCTAAAGGTTGATAGCGATGGCTATCTTAATTTGATTTAACCTCTGAAAAACAATTAAGAAATTCAAGAATTTGAGTTTGATCATCACATTATCTTTTTGAAGCAAAGAGCAATTCATCACACCTGAATGAGATTGATCAACAATGCAAAATAATTAAAACTGCCCTAACTTATTACGTCATCCAGGGGTATTGTCCCCTGATGATTTCTGAAGCGAAAATTAATATTTTCGAATTAGCTCATCTCATCGGTCATGTGACAGAAGAAGGGGGTGTCTTCAGACGAACTTAATTAAATCAATCTCCCAGGAGCAGCCAGGAGGTGGGGGAGGGGGGGTCTAATATTTTATGTCCTTCGCAAATAGGTATGGCTAGGGAATAGACGAAAGAATTGGTCGCGACTTGAAGATAATTGGAAAGGACTGGCAAGGATTTGGAGGAGTAAATTGCCATTCTTCAGAAGAAAAAGGAGAATTGTTTCATGGTGGAATAATTGAATTTCTAGGATTTTTTGGATTTTATTTTATGCGTCCTTTTGACTTTATCGTATACGAAGTGTATAGAAAGAGAAAGTATTTTAGTATCCATAAATTTTACCTCAAAATTTCATTGAATTTGCAAGTTGTGTTGCAACTAATATATATATATTACAAACTATTAAAACTCAAATAACATTTTCAGTATATACACCTATTAAACCAATAATTAAAATTAAATATAAAATAATGTTACCTTATTAATAATCATACAATGAAATACAGGAAGATAATTAGATATAAACTATTACTATGAAAAAGACAACCCAGAATTGGAATTCCAACAATCAAATGCCAATCGATCTTAGGAATCGATTATGTCGCATTAAATTCAAATTTTAAAGGCGCCAACCTATATATATATATATAGCTGGTTGACTGTCTATTCCTATATACTGATCATTTTCAGACTCCGAAACCCTCCGCTCTTTTGCGCATGCGCCAGGCGGAGTTGATTTCAAAGTGAAAAATGCAAAGGGCGATATTTACATTTTACTTAGCGTGACCTAACAAAGAACTCTGGAAATGCGCTCATCTTACTCATTGCCTGTCACCCCGTTCCGGAGTGAAATCATCCAAAAGTGCTAGACTCGGCATTTTGAAACGATCAGTATGTGAATACGATAATTTAGAAATGCAACATGGTAGGTATATGCTATTTAGTACGTGGTCTTGACACCGAAATTGTTGATCCGTTTCAAATTTTGGAGAAAATTTGCCTACGGAAAGATTTTAAAGATATATATTCGATTCTCTTCATTATACGTTGAAGCTAAGCACAAAGCCTGCCATGTTGTGAAAATATACGTGAAAGTTGAGGGAAGAATATTCCTCCGATTTAATCTCCGAAAAGTTAATTATTTAAAATGGCCAGTAACTTTATTCTAATTTTTTTTAGGATATAAAAGCATATACATTAATCATTGATATTAGGCGGATAGTTTGAATCGTTCGGATTTATTTCTTATTATCATAGCTTTACATGTTCTCAGGATTTGTAATTTTATATTTTATTTACTCTTAGTCCTCATTATTTTAATCACTTAAGTAAGTACGTTTAAAAAACATTTAGTAAAAATACATTTAATTGACTGGCGCAAGTTACGTAGCGACAAGGGGTTTTAAGGAGTTCTAGATGTCGCGGGAACAAGTCTGAAGGGGTTCTGCGAATACAAAATTGTACTCTGCCGGCCTCATACATTTCAAACATCCAAGCCGCGCCGACATGAGGTCGTTTTCTCCGAGATGACAGATATAGCATGCACCAGACTTACATCATTGGGTGTCGAACCGATAAAGAAAAGATTTAAATGCCGCCCAAGCAGAAGAGACAAGGGAAGAAAATGAGCTGCCATGAAGCAACTTACCCAACCAGCGGGAGTGGTCTCCCCTAAACTTTCTCGCATACTTCTCGAAAAAGGTGCTGTTTCAAACCCCCGCGTGGATAAAAAAATTCGAACCTATTGTAACCCAGGATCCAATGACTATCAGAAAATATTTAGGTAAAGAATCAAATTCAAAGAGATGCGTTCCGATTAAATGCGTACCGATTTCTACTCTTGCTGGCTCAAGGACAAAGTCACATAATCCTTCCGCTTGCATAGATTGCTACCAGTACGCATGGGCATGGAGAATCGGATGAAAAAAAGCGCCAAACAGAAGTCAATACATATCGTGCACCGAAGATTGCGTCCAGTACGCATGCGTGAGGAAATGGCGGATTCGTTGGAGATGTGATTATACAGACCGACAGACAGTCAACCTTTTGACAGATTTGGCCCAAGATTTTATGCGGACCTACATTCATGACGATAACACTGTGTATGAAATTTTTATCATCTAGCTATTCAAGTTTTTGAGTTATAGCGTTCACATGACCGCGGACATACAGACAGACAGACTTCCCGTTGACGGATTTTGTCCAAAATTTGATAGAAATCTGCAAATTATGTTGAAAGACCACATACCAAATTTCATCCCAGGAGCTCTAATAGTTTTCGAGTTATCGTGTTCACAGACAGACAGACACACAAACATAATTCCAAAATTGTGTTTTTCGGACTCAGGGAGGACTAAAACATGGAGATTCGTCAAAATCTCGAGTTCGAATTTTTTGACGATTACAATACTTTCTCTTTGTATAACTTCGTATACGAGAAAGTAAAAAGAGGGCACCACAGCAAACTAATAATGCCCTACCCCTGGCGCCATTAATCCTTGCTGAACCAATGATGACGGCTGGGGGCGAAACAATTACATTATGGCCTGGGTTCCAGTTACTCTCGCTTCGCCACTGCCACCAAAAGGACAAAAACTGAGGCTCTTTCCTACCAAGGCCCTCCGGGGTGTCAAATAGTTGAAAACAGTAAAACTGAAGAACCGATACACCAAGAGTTTACCAAAAGGCCACCTTGGTAAAAGTTGAGACCTGGTAACATATCTATACTTATAAAAGGCAATGTTTGTGTGTGTCTGCGATGTCCAGACGAATCTATTGCACTTACAGCCATGAAATTTGGCATACAGATAGTCATAATGGTGACTAAAATGCACCTCGAAGCCGAAATTTTAAAATTTAATATAGAAATTTTTTTTATTCAATATTTTGTGTTGTTTTGGGTGATTTGTAGCACTCATTTCTCAATAGCATGGGTTCGAATAATTGTACAAAAAAAAAGTTACACAGACGGAAAGAACAAACGATTTCCCTTCTAATGAAGTTTGTTCTGTACGTCTAACTTAATTTAATGAATTTTGAGAAAATTTTGAAAAATAGTCACTTTTATGGTAATTTTTAATAAGGATTTCTTCAAATTCTCGCGTCTGACGTTCTAACATCTCTATAAATTTCATTTTTTTCAGCTTATAACTGGAACGTTTTTGCCGGATTTAAAACAAGAACAGTTAAAATAACTTTTTTTTCGTGTTTTTAAAATTAATTTTTTCCTGACCAGTTCAAACAGTTTTTTGCCAGAGAGATTTAACAGCGAGAGTTTCTCCGGACGATCCAAGAATGCATTGTTGCAATTTCATTGGCTGGTGCGTGACCTTCCTCGCGGCAGATGACGTCATATGCTTTCATTACAATCCGATTCCTCCCGGCAGACGACGCTATTACATTTGCGTAATCGTCATCTCAATAATATATACATTTCTGTTTTGATAAATGTCATTATCACAAAGAAAAATAAGCGGGAATATCAATAATGTGTTCTTTTGTTTTGATTTCGTTTCCAAAACTTTTTCGTTTCATTGTGGACATTTGTACTCACATTTTGTTGAAGTCCTGATTCCACGGGCAACTCTGTGTGGCAGTAAGCTATAAAACATGAACTGTAAATTACAAATATCAGCTTGCACAAAAAATACTTCCTTCGGCTGCTACATATATTATCAAGTGAATCGAAAGCTGTATATTACCTGCATATAAATAAATATTTCAGTTACTTCATAAATATCCAATTATTTAACATAACTAACGTCGTTTTATTACGTTAATGCTTTCATCAAGCAATAAAAAGGAATATTTATCGAGCAATAAATTTTGCCTTCGATGTAAAGCTCACGAATGAATACACATGGGAAATTTATTGTCTGTCATTATTGTTATTACTAAGCATTACTTTTAAGTGTAAAAACAAAATGTATCCTATTAACATAATTCATATATCACTAACCTTTTCGTAGTCGATAACTTTTAAATTTTAAGGCTGTCGTAAATAACTTTATTTATTCTGAGTCAAAGCTATATAATAAGGAACTTAACAGAGTGCCTTGAGGGGTGATAAAATACTATTTTCGAAGAACTTGAAAGCAAGCAATTGTATGAAACGACTTTATTTTAAGAAGATAATGTTTTATGTTATCGTCTTTTAAAAATTAAGAAATAGTCTACATAAATTTCCTGATCATTATTCTTTATTATAGTTTAAGTTACTGTTTTGGAACTTACCGAATGAACATACTTTTTTTGAGTGGTTGAGGGCTCAGTGGTGTATTGTTGGGACGCAAAGTGTTGTAGATGCCCTAAGCGCCCATTTTAGGGGGCGCCGCAAAGACAA
The DNA here is from genome assembly GCA_013235015.1 of Araneus ventricosus. Taxonomy (NCBI): domain Eukaryota; kingdom Metazoa; phylum Arthropoda; class Arachnida; order Araneae; family Araneidae; genus Araneus; species Araneus ventricosus. The sequence goes on along the minus strand of BGPR01000571.1, from coordinate 482,586 downwards.
AATGAGCCCCTTGATTTTAAAGGGGGAACTACTGCATTCTTAGGCGAAATTAACATTATTTTTTGATTTTAATTTGACGAAGATAGATACAACTTTTGGTGTAAAAATGAGACTTCTGCCGTTCATAGTAACTTTGTAGTAAAACATCAAATTTTCCGTATCATGTAGATGAGAATTTCTTCGCACTAGACCACTTTTAACATCAATTTTACTGTTCTCCGCTAGATCTCCGAAGTTCCCTTTTAGAAACAAGCTATTAAAATAATAGCACATTTATTTCAGTTCATAAGTCCGAATGTGAAGAAGGGCGTAATAAATTAATATGCCCCAGCTACACCAACATTTGGAACATCCACTGGAGGGGCACGAGTTCACAGGATTGAGTACAAAGCTATGTAAAAAGCAAATATTTAGAAAAAGACCAATCGTTGAAACCAAAGTTAGAAAAAGTATATTTTGCTAATATAAAAATAAAATTTCAGTCTTAGTGTTAGGTAAGTGAGTGTAATAAATTATATGCAACAAAATGACAGACTATTATTTATCGAGGTAATTTTAGTTAATTTTATAGGACAGTATGTAATTTAATGTAATAAATTATATCCAACCAATGTGACAGATTATCATTGATAAAAGTAGCTTTGGTTACTTTTATAGCTCAGAATATAATTTATTACTTTTGAGAATGTCAATCGAAAGCGTTTTGTTGCGTAACAATGTACTTTTATATTATGTATTTTTTATGTATTATTTTTTATGTTTAATTTAATATTTTTATGTAACAACCATACATAAAAATGTACAGAAAATTCAAGAGAAGAACACTCCCAATTTGCTTTAATTTAAAACAGGGGTTCTCAACCTTTATTTCCTTGCTTACCCCTTGATTAATCTTTATATTTTCGCATAGACCCTTCCGTCATATCCCCCCCCCTCCCTTACCAACCACCCATCTATGCAAAGAAGTTTTTATCAATAATGTTAAGGACTTAGGTTAGTTTAAGAGTCAAGTGACTCGAATTAGTAACATTTGCAGAAATTATTTTATATATTACATTTTATTCAATTTTTACAATAGTGTTAGTTCAACGCCAAAACAATTGAAACCAGTATTGTAATAATTTCGCATTAACTAATAAGGATGGTTAAAAATTAACCTTCGCATTAATCAACTATTCAAGAGATGTAGTTATTAAATAGCAAGTATTCACTTGTGGAAACAAAATTCTGTAACTATTTAAATTCCTTATTTTTCTTGTTTCCGCCATTACCAACTTCGATTTCGCGTACCCTCAAGTATTAGTACCACAGGTTGGGAACTTCTGATTTAAAGAATATATTCGTAAATTAGTAATTATTAATTCCAACGTAGTTGTATCTGCAGTATCATTTATAAAATTAAAAATAAATAAATGAAACCCTTTTATTGCTGGTTTCATCTTCACTTGTTAACCATTTCATGGGTCATTTTATTTCTAGAAGTGGAATAATAAAATCACTTTGGGATTGAGATTAATTTAAGAAAAGAAAATCCATTGAACTTATTGGATGGAATTATTTTTTGTTAGTTAATTTTATTGATAAATAATCAATTACTAATTAAAGACACTTCGTTATGGTTTGAGATAAGGAATTGAAACAACTAGATTTTGTTCCGTCAAAAAATTTGTCGAGAACTTGCGCCAACTTCCTTTCCCTAGTTAGGAGTTGGTACATTACCATCTCAAAATAATAATTATAGTAATAATGAAGTTGATTGTTAAAACCCCATTATGTAGTCAAAGTGTTTATTAATGTTTTCCGTGGTTTCTGAAATAATTAAGAAACAGCAGCTCTCATCAGAGGTAGTAAAATTAATTACCATGGACATTTGAAAATTGATGAATTGGATGGGAAGTATATTTTCCAAGGCCTTACAAAGGGTTTACACGACTACCTTCTTTTCCTTTCTTGGAAGCATATCTTCATCGTAATTTTAATTCACGTTCTCTAGGTACGGCAGGCACTGCTGAATGAAATCCGTTTTCCGAGATGGTTTCAACATCTTTATCCATGTCCTTATGAATTTCCTGACGTGGAACCGAATAATTAAGCGTGTTCCAACGAAATTCAAGTGTGATGTAAATTGGGTTCTTCCGCAGGTGTTCAAGATTTCAAAACCAAAATCAGGTTCTTATAATGCCGCGTGTGTAAATGCTCTAGTGAAGGGAAAATTAGTATCAACATCAGCTCTTTATTCTACGGGGTCGGTGATGTGCTGTGTGTAACATAATTCTTGTACTTAGGGTTCTTCACTTCCAAATATTGCTACTGCTGGAGAAAAAGTGGCATTGCAAATAGTTACCTAACAAAAACCTGGAAATGCCATATTAATTTGTTAAGTCAGAATGATCCTAATATGTGAGAAAATTAATAATAATAAAAGAAGAAAGGAAAGAAGAGAATTTAAATGTATTTAGTTCAATTTTTTACATAACGATTAAATATCGGCAATTCAATTTTGTTCAGGAGTCATGTCAGCGTGTTGGGGCAGTAATTATTGGGAAGGTTAGTCATTGATCAGTCTTCTAACGTTCTTAGGATCTCTAGGATCATATGTAGCAATTTCTTTGAGTGCTTCATAGGCATTAGTGTCCTGTATTTTGAAGAATTTTTTGGAGACTTTCTTACGAAAATTATTGGCTGATGTTAGCTGGAGATCTTTCTGGATATCTTTGTTTCTTACAAACCATGACATGTTACTTATTTGACAGTTTTGTAGTAGTTGAAGCTCCTCTATGTGGGTTTTGGCTGCAGTGGCCCAGATGGGTGTAGCATAGCTAATTAGAGGTCTTAATATAGTTTCGTAGATTTGGAATTTATTATTGCGTGAAAGTTAGGACTCTAATTCAATAATGGGGAATAATTTAGTCTTAGCTCCATTAAAGTTTCTTTTGATTTTTTTTTGGACATGATTTTTGAATGTTAAGTGTCTGTTCAAAGTTATTCCATGGTTCACTTTCATTTTTCCAGGGAATAATTTTTCTGAATAGTTTGGGAGGTGCTGGGACATTCCTTCTCTTGACATTTACTGACGTTGTTTAAAAAATTTTTTGGAGGGTTTCAGTGAGTTTTTCGATTATAAAATTTGGATGTTGGTTCCTACATAATATGGCAGTGCCATATATCTTTATAGGGCCAAAGTCCTGTTACAGAAGATAGCAATAATATTACAAATGCCAATGTTTGTGAGCAACCATCGAAATATTACCAAGGGACCTAATAAGCTACAAAAATAAAGTCAAGAGATGAAAAAGTTGATTTCCACTTGGTACATTCCATCAAACTATTTAAATAATGTTTGCCCAATTGAACCTATTGATTCACCTGTAAAACATATTCATTCATTAATAAGAACCAGAGAAATGTAAAACAATATTGCACGGAGCAACTATAGTAGATGACAACTTAACTTGGCAGCACATAGAAATCCAAAAGCAACTGTATGATTGTTAAATGATATAATACTTTCCCCACATTGCCGAATTGTGTTGCCACCGATTGCAGTCCGATGGATGATAAAGAAACAACTTAAACATAAATTAATTTAATAACTTTTATATGCTGTTCACTTTGTGCGCCTTTTCTCGCAATAAAGTTATTTTTCTGAAGAAATAATTTATCTGCAATCTATTCAACCGAAAACAATGTCAATTTAATTTACTATCATCAATTGTTACAAGTAGCCTTTAGAAAGGCATGAAATTAAAAAAAAAAGGGGGAGGACTAGAAAACTAGAAAAAAGTGGCCTAAATTTCTGAAAAATAGTGTAAGGGAGGGAAAAAAAAAGGCATTTTATTTGTTCAAAAATACATTTTGTTAGTGCAAACATAAAATATCACCCTTAATCCTCCGAGTACCGAGTTTTTTAAAATCATTAAATAGATGTAAAGTTTGCAAACCTGTTCAAATACCGTTGAAACGAATCGAATCGTTATTTATATGCAGATCTTTATTAGTATATGATAATAGCAGTAAGTAAATACATTAGCTTGCGAAAATCGCAGGATGCATCAGAAAATAGATTTACTTCCTACCCGCGGAAATCGCGGGATAAGCAGTTAGAGGGTTAAGAATACATAAATAGAAAATAAAACGATTTTGATAATAACTATTAAAATTCTTTCAAATTAATACTGAAATGAGACAAGGTTCAACCAAAATCATTTAAATGTTGGTGAGATATTAAGACTCTTACGAAAAGCTGGTACCAAATACTAAAAATTTAAAAACACTGATTCGATCATAATTCATAGTAAAGTTGGAATTCTGAAACTTTTCGCTAGTTCTTTCTCATAAAAAGCACTCTTAAGTTAGATATAAAACATAAATCATCGTCGGAAGTTGCAACTTCAAGTACGCAGACGATAAGAATACGGTTCTTGAGATGCCAGGCGATATTACTCGCTAAATGGGACCATTTACTTGTAAACGGGGACTCAACGTCCCTCCCGTTCCCCCCACCTCTACAAGGAAGGAGAGAATTGCGAATTCCGTAACTGTCACCATAGCAACAGGACGAAGATTCCTGTTCCCGCTCATTTTCTTCGCAATCGAACATTAAAAAGCGGCAGTGCGAACTCTCCCATCTTCTTCAGAACTCTTAAAGTTGCTCCCCTCTTCCCCCCTTTCGAACGCCTGCTTCAATCTAGACTTACCCTATACACTGACTTGATCGGAATTGTCTGGTTTTAAATCTTGTCCAGCAGATTAAATCAGTGTTGGACGATTTGTCCCGGTCAACTTTGCAAGAATACATTCATTTCGAAAGAAATGACGAGAAGGAGATTATATAGAAGGAGATTGTTTAGGGTCTCTGATTTTCCCTCCACAGAAAGTCTAGCTCTTCAACCCCTCGGCGTAAGACCGGATGGGGGTGCTGGACTCCTGTGATTGGTCCCAAAGAGTTTGTTTTTTGTTTTTGTTGATTTCTTGTGCAGGCTTCTGCCTCGCCGATTTCCTGTGTATGTGAGAATTTGTTGTAACGCTGAGTTTTACGGTCGTCTCTAGAGAGAGCGTCCGTTATGAGTTTAATAAATTTACAGTTCGCTAGATTTGAGTATTTTTGAGTCATGTTTGCTATCGACGCAACATGTGGTCCGTCTAGGAGTCGAAGTATATAGTGTTCCTTGGATAATTCGTGGATTAGAGTTTCAATCAAAACTGCTTCATCGCTACAAGTGGTGAGTGAATCCCTTTAGTTTCATTGTGTGAAGTAACTGTTGATTGCGTATTAGAGTTATTAAAATGTTTAAAGGAGCAAGAAAAGATGATTTGAAGCAAATCGCTTCAGAATTAAATCTTGAAGTGAACGAAAAGAACACTTTATGGGACATTATTGAATTAATCAAAAACTCTGAACCTTATAGAGAAAATTCTGAATCAGTTAAAGAGATTGCTGATTTAGTAATTGAAGAGAGAAAGAGACACGAGCAGTCTCAAGTTGAAATCGAGAAATTAAAATTAGAATTAGAAGTAGCAAAGGCTCAAGCAGAAATTAAAAATACTAGCTGTGAAGGCGAATCGCAAGATTCATTAGAGACTCTAATTAAGAGTGTACGGACTCTAACAGTTAAATTGCCTACTAAACAAGAAAATTGGGGTTTTTTCTTTTCGTCCTTAGAAAGAGCTTTTAGCACAAAAAATGTTCCAGAAAAGTACAAAGCGGAAATTTTATTAAATTTACTAGGAGAAAGGGCATCTAATGTAATAACATACATAAAAGATGATGACTTGAGTGATTATTTAAAAGTAAAAGATATTGTTCTTAGAGAATTCCAACCTACTCCTAGTTCTTGTTTAGAAAACTTTAGAAAGGCAACTCGAAACCATAATGAAACATATATAATGTTCGCGAGCAGGCTAACAACTAATTTTGATTATTACTTAAAGCTAAGAGATGTATCGGATTTTGAATCACTGAAACAGCTAATAGTGTCTGATAAACTTCGCCAAACACTTGATAGAGAAACCGCATCATTTATTAGTGTCAGAGAAAGTGATAAATGGTTCCGACCGGATGAACTTGGGAAAGAAGTTGATTTATACTATACATCTCGGGGGAAAACAACACCTGAAAATTATGCTGGTCATAAAAATTCTAATGTAAGAAATGTGTCTAAGGTTTTTTTATCTGATGTGAAAAGTAATAAGTGTGTTTTGTGTCCTAAAAATCACCATATTTCAGCTTGTCCAAATTATTTAATGTTATCTGTTGAGGAACGCATTGAAGTGGTAAAATCTAACAAATTATGTTTTAATTGTTTGCATTTTCATACTGTATCAAATTGTAAATCAAAAGTATCATGTCACTGTAGGAAACGCCATCATAAAACTCTGCATTTTCATAAAACGGATGAATGGCACCAGCCTGTTTCTGCGGAAAGAAATAAACAAGAAAACCGCGCATCCGGTGATTCCCAGAATAGGGGGTGGTTAGCAGACGCGGTCAATGCACCCTCAAGAGGGGGAGAACATTCCCTAAACGTAAATGCTCCTGATTTCGTACAAGGGAGTAGCCTAACTTTCATGAGCAATAATTGTAATAAACAACATTCGGCGTTGTTGAGTACTGCTGTTTGTTATTTAATTGATGAGTCAGGGAAACAGGTACGTTTACGTTGCTTATTAGACGCTGGTAGTCAGATGTCCTTCTTAAAGCGAGATTGCGTTGAAATGTTAGGATTAAAGAAAGAGAAAACAAATATTTTAGTATCAGGTTTAAATGATTCCTCGATTCCAATTAAGTCTCAAGTTACTGCTATGATCACTAATGAAAACAAAAGTTATGTTCGAAGCTTAAACTTTTTAGTTGTCCCTAAAATTACAGCAGGTTTAACACCTTCTAATAAATTTGATGTTTCTATTGGAGATTTTAGTAATATAAAGTTAGCAGATGAAAAATTTAATGTGCCTGAAAGAGTAGATATGCTTCTAGGTGTGGAAGTGTTTTATGAATTGCTTAGACCAGGTCAAATTAGTATACCAAATTCTAATCTCCTCTTACAAAATACTGTTTTTGGGTTCATAGTATCAGGAGGGATTCCGAGAGAAAATGAGAACGTGATACATTGCGGATTTCTAAAACAAGAAATTAACTTGGACCAAACGCTTAAACAATTTTGGGAGATTGAAAATGTTGAAAGTGATGTACCTAAAAGTAGAGAGAGTATTTTATGCGAGGAACACTTTCAAAATAATCATTCCAGAGATGAATCGGGTAGATATATTGTTAAAATGCCTTTGAAAGAAAATCCAGATTGCTTAGGTAAATCGAGACATATTGCACTTAAAAAACTAAATTCATTATGGAATAGATTTGTCAAAGACCCTGAGCTCTTAACACTTTATTCAAATTTTATGCATGAATATCTTGAGTTGGGACATATGTATGAGATCAAAGAAATTGAAGAAAAGAGCGGATCGTATTATATCCCTCATTTAGGTGTTTTTCGACCAGAAAGTAAAACTAGTCCCCTTAGAGTGGTTTTTAATGCGTCTACACTAACAACTGCGGGAAATTCGCTCAATTCAATTCAATACAATGGAGGGGTTATACAAGATGATTTGTTCTCGATAATGATTAGATTTAGAAAACACGCATTTGCCTTCACAGCGGATATTAAAAAAATGTATAGGATGATATTAGTTCACCCATCGCAAAGGCAGCTTCAGAGAATTTTGTGGAAGGACTCTCACAATGGTCCAATAAAAACTTACGAGCTTGCAACGGTCACGTATGGGACTGCAAGTGCGCCTTTTTTGGCTATGAGAACATTAAAACAGCTAGCAATAGATGAAAGAAAAAGATACCCTGCAGCAGCAACTGTCTTAGAAAGCGACCTGTATATGGATGACGTACTGTCAGGTTCTGATGATTTGGAAACTGCAAAAAACCTCCAACGAGAATTAATTGATATATTGAGTTCTGGGAAGATGTCATTGCACAAATGGTGTAGTAATACTGCTGAACTAGCAGTAAACGGAGAATCTTATCCCTTTTCCAATCCAGAGGAAACTAAGACACTGGGTGTTGTTTGGAAGTCTAAAATGGACTGTTTTTGCTTCAAGGTTGCGAGTGAGGAGTTTGGTGTGACAAAACGTCTAGTACTGTCAACTATAGCTCGTGTTTTCGATACACTTGGAATTTTGGGTCCAGTGGTCACGAAAGCAAAGATATTTCTGCAGAAGTTATGGTTGCTGAACCTAAAATGGGACGATCCTCTTCCTGCAAAAGAAGCAGATGAGTGGATACAATTTTCATCAGCTCTTCAAAATGTCAACGACATTGAAGTTGACAGATGTATATTGCTTCCGAAACCAGACTTGATCGAAATACATGGCTTTGCGGATGCCAGTGAGGCAGCTTATGGTGCAGCTGTATATTGCAAATCTCGTTCAAGATCTGGTCAAGTGTCCATCAAACTGATAGCCAGTAAATCAAGAGTCTCTCCCATTAAACGCCTGACCATACCGAAACTAGAACTGTGTTCAGCTGTGTTACTAGCAAAGTTAGTAACTAGAGTGATTTCTGCACTCAAATTGGATATAACCAACACATTTTTATGGTTGGATTCGATGATTGTGCTGTGTTGGTTACAAAAGGAACCGTGCTACTTAAAAACATTTGTAGCCAACAGAGTTTCAGAAATACAGAAACTCACAAACGTTGATCAGTGGAGGCATGTGTCCTCACACGATAACCCCGCTGACTTGATCTCGAGAGGTGTGGATCCGGATAGACTTTCCGAAAGTTCTCTCTGGTGGAGTGGTCCTGAGTTTTTAACCCATGACAGCTATCCAAAAAGAGACATTCCATCATCTGTTATACGAAATGACTTTTCTAATGAACTTAAGAACTCCAATTGCAGTGACTCTAAGTGTTTTTCTGTGTTCAGTGATGGTGTTAATAATTTTACTAATGGTTTAATTGATCTAAGTAACAACTATTGTAAAATAATCCGTATTCTAAGTTATATTTACAGGTTCATAAATAATTGCAAAAACAAGAGTGAACGGAAAAAGGGTCCATTAGAGTCTGGTGAGTTAAAGGTATCTGAATTGTTTGTACTAAGGCAGATGCAAAACGAGCACTTTGTGAAAGATGTGAATTCTCTTAGAAAAAAGGGAGAGGTAAGTAAAGAGAGTCAATTGAGAAATCTACACCCTTTTCTTGATACTAACGGTCTTGTACGAGTTGGAGGAAGACTTGGTAATAGCGAGTTGAGTACTGATAGAAAATACCCAATTCTATTGCCTTCTAAAGCAAGAGTAACTCATTTGATATTGCAGTATTACCATAGAATGAATTTGCATGTTGGACCTCAATCCCTATTGTTTCATGTACGACAAAAATATTGGCCTTTAAATGGTAGAACACTTTGTAGAGAAATTGTACATAAATGCGTGACTTGCTTTAAAGCAAAACCAGTAGTCTGTGAGCAGTTAATGGGAGCTCTTCCCAAGGAAAGAGTTACAGCCAATTTTCCCTTTAACTGTACTGGTGTAGATTTTACTGGTCCATTTTCGATTAAATATAAAAATCAACGTAAAGGAGTGTGTCAAAAGATCTATGTTTCTCTTTTTATTTGTTTTGTGACGAAATGTGTTCATTTAGAGCTTGTAACTGAATTGACATCCGAAGCATTTGTTGCAACTTTAAAGCGATTTTTCTCTCGAAGAGGGAAATGCTCTAAATTGTTTTCAGACAATGCTACTAATATTGTTGGGAGTAATCAAGAATTGAGAAAACTGCATAGCATGGTAAAAAACCCAGACGGAGTTTTATCTGGTTATTTGTCCAGTGAAGGTATTGAGTGGAAATTCCTTCCACCCAGGGCCCCAAATTTCGGTGGTCTTTGGGAGGCTGGAGTGAAGTCATTTAAACATCATTTAAAAAGGGTTGTGGGCAATTCAAAATTAACTTTTGAAGAATTTCTAACTGTGACAACACAAATAGAAGGGATCTTGAATTCACGACCTCTTGTTCCTTTGACTACTGACATAGAGGATTTGAATGCCTTGACTCCAGCTCATTTTCTTATTGGAAGACCAATTAATTCAATTGTAGAACCCAATTTATTTGAAATTCCTGAATGTAGATTAAAAATTTGGCAAAAATTAACTAAAATGATTCAAATTATTTGGAAAAGATGGTCAAATGATTATCTTTGTAATTTACAACAACGTGGTAAATGGTTTTTTGACAAGAATAATGTCAGAATTGGGGATTTAGTTATTATAAAGGAAGATAATATGGCTGTTTGCAATTGGCCATTGGGAAGAATAGTTGAGTTATTTCCAGGAAATGACAATAAAATTAGAGTTGTGGGTGTGAAAACACAAAAAGGTTTCTTCAAAAGACCCATATCGAAGGTATGTTTATTGCCAATTGAAAAGTTATAGTTTTTGTAGTGTGCTATGTTTTTAGAAGTGTATTTGTCATTTTATTAGTGTTTTTTATTACCTTATAAAATTGCTTTATTATTATTTTTTATTTAATCAAGTGCAATACTGATTTCTAATTTGAATTTATGTGTTGGAATTTATATTTTTATTTCAATTTAAATATTGAACAATTAGTTGAATGTAAACATGTCAACGGCCGGCGGAATGTTTAGGGTCTCTGATTTTCCCTCCACAGAAAGTCTAGCTCTTCAACCCCTCGGCGTAAGACCGGATGGGGGTGCTGGACTCCTGTGATTGGTCCCAAAGAGTTTGTTTTTTGTTTTTGTTGATTTCTTGTGCAGGCTTCTGCCTCGCCGATTTCCTGTGTATGTGAGAATTTGTTGTAACGCTGAGTTTTACGGTCGTCTCTAGAGAGAGCGTCCGTTATGAGTTTAATAAATTTACAGTTCGCTAGATTTGAGTATTTTTGAGTCATGTTTGCTATCGACGCAACAGAGATTATTGCAGCGATTACAATTTTTGTCAACAGAGACAGGAACAAGAAATTTGAACACAATACAAAAGGAAACTAAAAGTTTTCCTGCGATACGTAATAAATGCCCATGTGCGTTGTTAGCTTACGTGCGGATTTCATGCTCGCGTCCGCCCTAGTGTCTGGATCTTCAAAATGACCGGAATTTTCACTAGCGAATTAAATTTGTGAAAATTCATGCTTAAAATTGTAGAATATTCCAAATATCTGCTTGGCATATCGGCTCCAGCTGAACGAATTTTTTCGATGATGGGTCCATTTGGACAGCTGAAAGAGGGGGGTTGTCCGTGATAGTTGTAAAAGTACTGCTGCTGAATTCCAACGCGAATTCCGTTTTATCCTATCCAGAATTCAATTTAAAAAAAGTGATAAGACTTTCCTGAACTACTACCTTTCCTGAACTCTTCCTACCACGTCCTAAATACATGTTTACCAGAACCTCCCCCCCCCGAAAAAGTAGACGAGAAAGTGGATAAATTTCCTTATCCAGGGGCGAGCACAAATTGAAAATCAAAAGTTTTAGCAGCTTTGTTTTATTCTATTTTTCATTAATGTAATTTCGATTTACCAAGCATTAATAAAAATTGCTTCTTTATTGTATTCTGAAGCCTTGATTTTTTTTTCACTTCTTCAAACTCTATGATAGTGTTATGAACCAGCGGGAGTGGTCTCCCCTAAACTTTCTCGTGTACTCCTAACATATATGGAGAAAAATAAGCTGAAAGGCAGTAAAACGAATAAGTGTCCCTAATGCAGTGGAGAAAAAAAGCTTGGAAATCGGAAACTTGGAGGCGAAAGGCGTGGGTAAAAGCGGATAGGATTAGCACAATTACGCAATAACGATCTCGCGTCATTGTGTGATGAACAAAGACAAATAGGCGATTTGAACAACTTTTTTTCGACCGATTGAAACGAAAATTGGGCACGGATATACAATTAATGTTAGCAGACCTCATACCAATTTTTATTTATCAAAGCCGTAGGGTTTACGAGTTATAATGTTTAGAAGTATACGATTATACAAACCGACAGACAGTCAACCCTTTGACGGTTTTGGCCCAAAACTTGATACGGACCTACATTTCTGATGATAAAACTGTGTACCAAATTTTTATCTATCTAGCTATTCAAGTTCTTGAGTTATAGTGTTCGCATGACCGCTGACAGACGGACTTCCCGTTGACGGATTTTGTACAAAATTTGATAGAAACCTACAAATTATGTGTCAAGATAACATACCAAATTCCCGTAGCCAATACCCCGTAGCTCTAATAGTTTTCGAGTTATCGTGTTCACAGACAGACATAATTCCAAAATTGTGTTTTTCGGACTCAGGGAGGTTTAAAACGTGGAGACTCGTCAAAATCTCGAGTTCGAATTTTTTGACGATTATATTACTTTCTCTTTGTATACTTCGTATACGAGAAAGTAAAAAGTGTAATTGGTAGGCAGCTATTATAATTTTATTCTATACTTTGGCTCCCAAGACCTTTCAACATCCCTCGCTCGCGGCGTGTCCGGATTTCATTAAAAAATATAGTTACCTTATATGTGTTATTTCCCTTAGTTGCACGTGCAACATCCATGGGGTAGTCCACTTCATTCCACACTCATTGTGAAGCATTGTTCCCTGCCATTGCTGAGCGTTCGGTAGCTGCATGTATTTTCTGCACGTGTTTGTATAAATCTTCTAAAATTACTTTATTGGGTTTTCATTTCATTGGGATGTGTCGTATACTCTTCCTTAATATCTCCTTTGTGTGCAATCAAGACAGCACTGAAGGTACGCTCAGAGAATGCTTCACATGGTAGCGAAAAGGACTACCGCGTGGATGCATGACCGAGGGAAGTCACATAGGGCAATTATTATGTACGCAAACAAAACTTCAAGCTTCCTTCTGTATGGTGTTAAACTATTTCTCCCCAATCGTTGTTGACAAAGGAGTTATAGCCATTTGTAAACGGTGCAATTGTTTTCTATAAAAAGTACATTAAAATCATATAAAATTGAACTTTCGTCCCAAAATAGTTCTCGTGTAGCTTAAAAACGGGACATTAATCTAACTAAACTATACATTATAGTCTCAGCTATCCGACATGAAAGAAGATTGCCTGTATTGAATACCAGGGACAGAAAAGAATGAAAGGACATTTTTTGTGAAAAATACCCTGGATTATAAACGATATTTTTCATGATATTGTTTTCAAGATTAAAAGATGTTATATAACCAACAAATTAATCATCAAGGTCTATTGTAAAAGTAAATGAAAGACAAACCAGCTCGTTTTTTCTTTCCTTTTTTATACTCTTTTATTTAACTTGATTTGTTTCGTGCTTGTAAAGATGGGGCTTTATAATCAATTTTTTGTACTCACTTCCTGATGTGCTAGAGTTTTGAAACTTTGTACTCTTATGAATTATAGATGATAATATATTATTTCAACATTTTTAGAACTTAATTATCAGTTAATGGATTCATTTGGTTAAATTTTGATTCCGTACAAATAACTTCACTTGGTAGTGAATTTGATGGAATCTGGTAGAAGAAATTGATTTAAAGATTCCATGATATTGATAATAATGAATTATAGTTTAATTAGTTAAAAGTTGAGAATAATTTAAAGGAAAAAGCTCTGCATTTGAGTACATTAATTATATTGTATTTCCAAAAATTGTTTTTATTAAATTTATATATATATATATATTTCAAGTTTGCGATGGTAAATTTTCTAACAGCTGTATCATACCAACTTACAAACAGTGGGAGTGGTCTCGCCTAAACTTTCTCGTTTACTCCTAACACATGTGGAGAAAAAATAAGTGAAAAGACAGTAAAACGAACAAGCGTCCCTAATGCAGTGGAGAAAAAAAACTTGGGAATCGGAAGCTTGGAGGCGAAAGGCGTGGGTAGAAGCGGAAAGGATTAGTGAAAGTGAATCGCGCAATTACGCAATAACGGCCTCGCGTCATTGTGTGATGAGAAAAGACAAATATGCGATTTGAACAACTTTTTTTCGGCCGATTGAAGCGAAAATTGGGCACGGATATACAATTAATGTTAGCAGGCCTCATACAAATTTTTACTTTCTCATATACGAAGTACACAAAGAAAAAGTATTGTAATCGTCAAAAAATTCGAACTCGGAAATTTTGACGGATGTCCACGTTTTAGACCTCCCTGAGTCCGAAAAACACAATTTGGGAATTATGTCTGTATGTGTGTCTATCTGTGAACACGATAAATCGAACACTATTAGAGCTACAGGGATGAAATTTGGTAAGTGATCTTTACACATAATTTGTAGGTTTCTATCAAATTTTGGACAAAATCCGTCGACGGGAAGTCTGCCTGTCCGCGTTCATGTGAACACTATAACTCAAAAACTTGAATAGCTAGACGGATAAAATTTGGTGCACAGTTTAATCATCATGAATGTAGGTCCGTATCACATTTTGGACCAAATCCGTCGAGTGTTGATGGTCAGTCGGACTGTATAATCGCATACTTGTAAAAATTATATCTCCTAAACCCTTTGGCTTAGAAGAATAAAAATTGGTATGACGGTTGCTAAAATTAATTATAGATCTGTGTCCAAATTTCGTTTCAATCTTAAAAAAGGCGTTCAAAATGCATAATTAATTTTTCTAATCCGACTCTCCATACTTATGCGTACTGGTAGCAATCTCTGTGCACGCGGAAGGGAAATGACAAATTTTTGAGAAATATACGAGAAAGTTTAGGGGAGGCCACTCCAACTGGCTATTTATTACTGGCTAACTGGTTTATGAATTATAATGTTTAGAAGTATGCGATTATACAGACCGAAAAACAGTCAACCCCTTGACGGATTTGGCCAAAATTTGATACGGACCTACATTCCTGATGATAAAACTGTGAGCCAACTTTTATCCATCTAGCTATTCAAGTTTTTGTGTTATAGTTCACATGAACGCGGACATATGGACAGACAGACTTTCCGTGAACGGATTTTGTGCAAAATTTGATAGAAACTTACAAATTATGTGCAAATATCACATACCAAATTTCATCCCCGTAGCTCTAATACTTTTCGAGTTATCGTGTTCACAGACAGACAGACATAATTCCAAAATTGTGTTTTTCGGACTCAGAGAGGTCTAAAACGTGGAGATTCGTCAAAATCTCGAGTTCGATTTTTTTGACGATTACAATACTTTCTCTTTGTAGACTTTGTATACGAGAAAGTAAAAAGCATCACATCTATATTTGGGTCTTTCTCCTGTATGTTAAATGTATGTCTAGAGTATATCAATAGCATTAGTGCCTTATGAGGTTATCATTGATCTCACTTGGCTGTCCTTGAAGCTCATCCATTGAAACAATTCTCTAACAGCTGTATCATACAAACTCAGAAAAAGCATCACATCCGTATTTGAGTATTTCTCCCTTATGTTAAATGTATTTATAGAGTGTATCAATAGCATTAGCTCCTTATGAGGTTATCATTGATCTCACTTGGCTGTTCTTGAAACTCATGCATTGAAACAATTCTTTTCTTTTTAGTCACCGAAATAAAACAGTTGTAAAGAACAGCACAAATGAAACTGACTGGAGCAAAAAGTCAGTGAAAGAATAGAAATGATATCAGCTAGCACATCGCAGTGGTTTAATAGTCTTGGAGTCAACAGCAGCTTTATATGTATTGCCGCCTGGCTATAATTTGTCGGCCTGATTTAAGCACCCTATAAATAACAAACGTATAGAATTCCTCGTTTGACTTTTAAAATTACAGGATACATTTTTCAGTTTATTATTTTTAATTGATTCAGAACCGATATCGCTTAAAACGGAATGTCGGAGAATTTATTGTCGGATAACGAGATTCTGTTATAATATTCCTTTAAAATAGTTCCGATTTTTTCAATGTTCCATTAAGAAAATTGAAAGTACAACAGCATAAATAATTTGCATATTGTTTTAATTTGTCCTACATACATGACTTAAAATCTTTTGTCAAATCTTTTTATCAACCTGATTAATCATTGATATAAACTTTTCGTATCTTATGATAAGTATGATCCATTCGCTTTCAGGGGGAAATAAAAATTTTTACGGGGAAATAATGTAATTCGCCTGTGGTGTTTAGCTCAAGGTCCAGTCAATTTTGCTTGTTCCTTTCATAGTGTTCAAATGAACAATCCTTTTTGCTTTTTCCAGTTATTTGTTTGAGAAATCACGGACACGGCATAAACACATTGACGATACGATCATCACACAACATTTAGAAAATGATAATATTTTAAAATGGCTAATTTACCGATTCCATGCTTCGTACCTCACTCGTCCATGTTTTCATCCAGACTGATTGAATTCCCCATCGGATGGGGAAGGTCCGCGCTAAAATTTCTCGTTTCCTGTGCCCAAGTTGCCACAACACCACCGATCTAAAAGTCCATCTACGAACTCGATCGAGAATTTCATCCTTCTTACAACACATCCCTGGATGGTTTAAAAATTTTTCTGAAGTCTTGTTATGAGAACGATTGCAATATTAGTCTACTGAAAAAGGAATCTACTTT
Source organism: Araneus ventricosus (assembly GCA_013235015.1). NCBI lineage: Eukaryota > Metazoa > Arthropoda > Arachnida > Araneae > Araneidae > Araneus > Araneus ventricosus. Next base: position 466,048 of record BGPR01000571.1, on the reverse strand, counting down.
AAAAAGTTTAAGTTAACCTTTCACTGCATACTGTATCAAATTTGATACATAATTTATTTTTCATGTTAATACTGAATAGAAAATTTTTTGTCCATTCGTACACGCTGTATCAGATAAGAAACATCATAAGAGACAGGATAATAATCATTCGTTCCATTTCCCATGGACAGCACAGATCCTATTGATAAGTCTGTGGTAGTCCGTTATTCCTGATACATAATTCCTGATGCATATTGACATATTTACGCAGTTTTTAGCATTTAAAAGGAGTCTTGCATCTTTGATGGTTTCATAAATTGCTTCTAAAAGTATTTACCATTTGATATTACTTTTAAAATACCTTTTTTATTGTTTTATAAAAAAAGAAATAGTGATTTGATGCG
>BGPR01000571.1:450265-465655 GCA_013235015.1 Araneus ventricosus | reverse complement strand
AGATTTCAGTTCAAGAAATTTCTGAATATGAATTCTAATTCTGAAATTAACTTCGGTCAAAATTCGTGAAATAAATTCGGTTCATAATTCGGTGAAAATAAATTCGGGTTACTAAAGTGACAGGCGTCCTGAATTAGCCGGGGCATTCCCAATTACGAATAAATATCTTAGATAGTCTCGTTTTCAACTTATAAAGTTTATTAAAATTATTAAAGGAAAGATTAAACAGATTTCAGTTCAAGAAATTTCTGAATATGAATTCTAATTCCGAAATTAAATTCAACTTCCCAACTTTTACTATGCATAGAATAAGGCAACCAGGGGAGGCTCATCAGCTCACAAACAAGCAGAGCCACAAAAAAATCATGAGAATACTGTTAAAAATAGAATTAAAAAAAAACAGCGTTATTTCTAGATAGCCCAAATTTTGTAATTGTAATTTTCTGAAATGCATTTTAGAATATTATCCAAGTATTTTTTTATGATTAATTTCTAATAAAAGAAAACAAATGCGTATTAAAGCAGACGAGTTTCCGTCTGAGCAACGTGAAAGTGACATCATAGCCAAATAATAACGAGCGAGAGAATAAAAGAGGAAAAACAAATAAAGAGTCCATCCTTCGGTGGAAGAGAGGACAAAACATGGGTTGCGGCGAAAGCAGCACGAGTCACCACCAAACTCAATGGGAAGAAAATTTGCTTTTCCCTTTTCGATGTATCGCTTAGCTGTTGCGCAGAGAGCGAATTTTGATTTTCGAACGGCTGCTTTCTAAGCAGCCCAAATTGTGTCGCCTAGTTACTGATTCATTTTCTGTATTCTTTCTTATTTATATTTTTTAAATTTTCATCTCAGTTGTTGATCGAACTCTTAAACGTGAAAAATAACTAAATAAGATTATTATTATTATAAATCCACCGGGAGGGAACCGACCAGATAAGGATTACGGTTATACAAAACCCTCTCAGCGTAAAGATGAAATACAAAAGAAAAGGACAAAAATTAAACAACAATAATAATAAACACAAAAAGTAAACTGAAACAGTCTGCAATGAAAGTCTTAATTGGTGGTGGAAGCGAGAAAAGTCTTTCTTAATCCATGATGATATCATGCCTTCGTTCATGAAGGATCTTCATAATACTCATGAGTAGTGCTAGGGATCATTTGTATTGGACAATATTTTCACACCACGTCGAAAGGTTTTCAGCCCTGGTCTTCTTGAAATGAAAGGGTTTTGTCACTGGGCAGATTGTTGCGTAGTGGTTTGGATAACCTTTATCAACGCAAACGCTTCGATCGTGTGAACATAAACCGAACCTGTGAAGACAGGTCTCGAACGGTCCATGTCCTGTGATGAATTGGTTGGTTCTTGAGTTGAATGAGGCTCGGTTAATGTTGGCTTTAGGTACAAAAAGGAAGGTTCGCCGTCCCGTTTCTGAAAGGTTCCATCTATCCTGCCAGATATCAAGGGATTCAAATAAGATTTAAACAAACTCAAACAAGATTTTAAAATAACTTCAGGGAGTGCTGAAGCCCTGCAGCCCTATCGACGATCCGTCACTGATGGCCACCCTATTTTGGTGATTAATTTCCCTTAAATAGCGTAATTCATTTGATTATTAAGACGCTGTGTTGGCTTCGTGGAGGGGTCTCGGCTTTGGGAACGCATGGTGCCGCAAGTACGAGCCCCGGTTCCACGGGAGATCAACAATTTGCATGGGCCTGGTGCATGTTAAATTTGTCGTGGATTAGATCAAACGTATCCATGTGGTGTGATGAGGAAGTTCATGGGTGTACCGACTCAGCAGCCCTCCCCGTCATCTGACCATGTTTCAAGATGGTCATATCCGTCCTAAAATATGAATAACTAACTCATAACTAAACTCATATGAATATTATGAATTCAGGCAATCAGGGAAGGCTTGAGGGGGGTCTGAAACTGTGCAAACGCAGAAGGCCCCGCACCACTGACCGATTTTGCAAAATGAGAATTGATTGCATTTGATATGTTTAATGAAATCAAAATTTGTCATCTAATTTTTCCTTCCAGGATTACAATGTTACAGATATTACAATATTTAATTAACACTGTTAAGATTAATTTTCAAAAAATTACTTTGATTTGAATATACTTAGAAGTTCCGTCAGTCTCGAAAGCGTTAAAAATAATTTATTTGAATTATATCCATGTTCTGTACTTTTCTGAAAATTATGTAGACCTTACCAATTATCATTCGCATCTGCAGGAGGATTTTTCTTGAGATTGAAAAAGTACTAATAAAAATTTACTTGAGATCTAGCATAAGTCGTGAATGATTTCTATAAAATCCGAACTGACCATAAAACTATGATGATATTATCAATGTATTTGCTATAAAAAATGTAAGAAAATGAATAAGAAATCGCACAATGTAACCATATTCTAACAAGTCAGATACCAAATTGCATTTTATTTTTGTTATTTTAATTACTAACAATTTTGTGTGATAGAAATCTTAACCTTATAAAAATAATTAAAATATTTATCATTTTCATGCATTCCGTAAGTCCTTACTATACCAAAATGTGCAATGTAATAAGCAGCAAAATGCAAGAAATTATTTTGTTGCGCGAAGTTTGTTTCAAGGCCCGCAAGACAACTTTGCAACAGGCCCTGCTATTGTTCGGGCCGGCCCAGCCGTCAATAGTTGGTCTATCCTCAAACTAGTGTCAATGATAGTATGCTGTTGAAGTGGAATATTTGTAAACACCCCTATATGTTGGTGGTTCGAGAGAATTCCGGTGGAAGAACGTTGCGTGATGAAAATCAAGAAGCGGCGTCTGTGCTATAAAGGTGAACTCACCAGACGTTCCAGCTTAACCAGGGCAGTCCGGATGGAAAAAAGGAGGAAGAATGACGCATAATGAAAATCAGGAAGCGGCGTCTGTGCTATAAAGGTGAACTCACCAGACGTTCCAGCTTAACCAGGGCAGTCCGGCTGGGAAAAGGGGGAAGAATGTCGCATAATGAAAATCAAGAAGCGGCGTCTGTGCTATAAAGGTAAACTCACCAGACGTTCCAGTTTAATCAGGACAGTCCGGCTTGAAAAACAGAAGAATGTCGCATAATGAAAATCAAGAAGCGGCGTCTGTGCTATAAAGGTAAACTCAACAGACGTTCCAGCTTAACCAGGGCAGTCCGGAAAAACAGAGGAAGTGTTGTGTTGGTAAGGTATTTTTCTTTTTGACTTAAATTTAAATAAATCATTTTAGACAAGTTAAAAGTTTACCTCTTATGCAAAAACTTGGTTGTTTTCAATTCATTTACTTTAATGTTTTAATTGTATCTTAAACATATCGTTATATCGTATAGGGCTAGTAACAGAAATATTCTAGAATTTTTCTTCCTTGAATTTTTTCTAATCAAGGCAATTAACATCATACCAATTACACAGATTCATTCCAGACTCTCTTAAAATACCATTTGATAAGCTAGCAAAAAGACATGATTGATCCAGGACACAAACTAAGGTATACTAAGCATCTTTATTACACTTCTTGACTATAATAAATTACACAATAATTGCATAAGCTTGGCATATAATTGCATATATCTTAATCAAACACAAGCGCATGGCCATCTAGTTCTGAGTTAAATCTTTCCAGTCAAGAATTTTTACATTTAACACGATTATCATAAGGAAGTTCCTCATCCTAAGGTGATCACCTAAATATTTAAGACTAGTTTCAGACCCTAATCTTAAGTTTTCAATTTAAACCATTTACAATCTAATTTTCTAATTTTACAATATCAAGCTTATTGCCAATGAACAATACATAAATGTAACATATATAAACAATCGCATATGCCTCGATCCTAGATTAAGCATTTACAAAAATTAGTATGGGTTATTAATTTTTGTGAAAACATCTCTTAATAAAAGTTCAAAGCACTCCAAATTAACCCACCACCAAAGTCGAACTCACTGCCTAACATTCTATAACCAAGAATTATTTTTAACAAGTTGACCATATGTGAGACAAAAGGAAAAGTTTATAAAGAAAAAACTTATCTTGGATGAACCGCCACTGGAAACGTCCCCCTGGGACATGTGAAGAGATGTGGAATCGCCAACTTGTGATGATTCGGCGACACGGATTCCTGATCGCTGTACTGGTTCCAAAACGTTGTCATACTTGTTGGAACTACCGCTAAACATAGCCCTGGAACGTTATTAATTTCCGCTAACACCTGGGGCTGGACATGAGATTCTGATGCCGTACATACCTCCAAAACTTTTCCTCCATTTTAGTTCTTATCGTGCTTTCCTACACCGTCTCGGGCACAGCTGACTTAAGCGTGAAAGTCTCCATTATTTCCGTAACAAGCTAACCGTCATGAGGTCTTAGTGGATTTTTCTCGCGTCACGGCAAGCCATTCCAATCCTTGAAGCACGGATTCCTCGTTGCTAAAAACTAAATCATCTTCTCTTTTTCCACTTCCGTCTCTCCCTTCTTTCCTTTTTTTCAACTTTCTCGCCTTATATCTCGCCAGTTATCTTCCGAGCAATCATCCCTCATTGGATAGGTAAGAAAAATACACGCTCCTACTTATGTTGCTATAGGTCCGTCACCTACAATTTGTATTTTCTCATTCGTTCAAGCTAACCCCTAGGTAATTATCTGTATGCCACAGAGGAATAAATCAAGAAAGGTAAAATAACTGACACTGCAGCTGTTTCAGCTGGGTCAAGTCGTCACTCACACCCGCAGGGTAGCATAACATGGATTAGAAAAGTCTATCCACCTGTTGTCCCAACAACGAAGAAAGGTCCATTTGTGTCGAACCGAAGTGTGGTCACCTCTTTTAAGAAGGGAATACATCACCATCTATTGCTGTTGTCCCAACACCGTAAAAAAGTCCGTTTTTAAGGAACAACAATGCTTTCTCATTCTTCTCTTGCCACAAAGGAAGCCATCACACTCTCTACAGCTGTTGCAGCGCCTTTGACATAGAAAAGTACCACACATAGAAATTCCCCTCACCCCCGTGGCCGGCGGCCTATATGTGCAATAAAGTATTTCATTACCCCGTTCATCAAAACCAAAAGAATTCAGCTAATTTAATTTTCTGTTGCTAAGAAAAATCACGACAGAAGAATGTCGCATAATGAAATTCAAGAAGCGGCGTTTGTGCTATGAAGGTAAACTCACCAGACGTTCCAGCTTAACCAGGACAGCCCGGCTTGAAAAACGACCTCTTCCATCCATTATCCAGATTGTTCCAGGGTAAAGTTCATGAAATTTGATTTCATTATTTTCTTTTGTCTTAAATTGATTAGCAATTATGTCAATTAGAAATTTTTAAAATGAATGCCAGGCTATTTGCTATCTCTATTTATATCCGATGGTGGTGGTCGTGATCCCTGGTGGCAAGGTCTCTGCTTAGGGACCGGAGGATTCCAGACTCGAAACCCTATTTCACTGAAGATTCACAGTGTGTGTGGGCCTGGTGCACGATAAATCTGATGTAGAGAGTCGAACATTTTTCCTCTGATGTGGCGTGGAAGTTTCGAGAAAGGATTCTTGGTTCATGTGTCATCCTCAGCGACTGACCATGGTTAAAATTAAAGGCCCTTTCCAACACTTGTGTTGCTTCAAATTGGAGCATTATTTTAATTGATTATATGCAATACTTGTGAATAGGCTCAAATACAGGATGAGCGCTGTTTTTCCTCAATTGCAAAAATACCTTGAGCAAACACTATTATACTTAAGCATATATTTATTTTTATAAATTGTAAATTCTGTGAAATCTGTGATAAGACCTATTGTCTTAGCGATTACCCTACTGATGTGGGCACCACGAAATGTGGATGAGTTGCTCAGGTTTCATATGAAGGAACTCGCCCGCCTAGGGTTACATAAATGGTGGGGCTCTGAGTCCCTCCACCAGTGATAGTACATACCTCCTACGGGAGGGGTAGAGCCCTGAGGCTGTGTTGGCCGCTAGGATTCGTTCGTTTCTATTGCAACGATTGTTATTCAGATTTCCCGTATGCCTAGGCAGGTCGGGGTAACTTCAGACTGGTGGTGTCTTGTCTTAGCGAATTTCAACCCCTTGTCCCCTTTATAGCTCGAAGAATATCAGGATGGTATTCTAGCTCTCACCATGTGTTGTCCAGTGTATGTTCTGTAACACTAGAAATAGCATCTGCTATCCCAGCCGTCAAAGTTTCAATATCACAAATTGGTGCGACAAATATTCATACACAGAAGTAGCCGATTTTTTTCCAGGGGACCGCGAAACGCACTGTGCTTTTCCCCTCATCTAAATTTTTTCATTAAATTTGAATTTTGATTCACTGTTTACGTTTATGAACAAATTTTGCCTTCTATTCGACGATAAAGGAACTTTAGATGTTTTATGGTGCAAGAGTCATAAATTTTGGCTATTCTGCGCCAAACAAAATTGAAAGTAGTATCATTTAAAATGAAATTAAGACAGTAGTGGATCGGCAAATGGTAAAAAAGTATTCAGTAAAATAAAACTATTATTTAAGTCAGTGACTAAGTGAGTATGGTGAGTGATGGCATGTGAGTATGGGCTTTAATAACGTAAAGAGTTGAACATGAGCTGTTTTGCCAAGTAAATTGGATAAGGAAATTGAAGGCATTTTCAAAAATTGCAAACCCCAATGAAATATTGGGCATTCTGACAATGTGTGGTGAATATTCATATGACAGTTGTATCGTGGGTATATTGGCGCTGGCTCTCCTAGCAACAATTGGAGGAGAGTAAATCTCGCATGCCCTATACGCAGACGAGTTAAATGGGTTTCTGCTTCCTTGTTCCTAAGAGAGGGTCAGAGTTTTACAATAGGTTTTAAGGCCTGAAGTTTGTTATCCCTCTCCTAATCCCACTACTCCTGCCATTTGAAATAAAAAAGAATTTTTATGTGCTTTCTTAAATCGCCTCCAGGAATAGTGACATTAATTGGGACAACTGCCGATCTGGTAGCCCTGTCTGCTTGCTCGTTACCTACAATCCCAATATGAGAAGATGTCGAACGGAGCATAACAGTAAAATCTCGAGAAATAAGTTTTAAAGGAAAGGAACTTTACGTACAGGGATATGCAATGATAAAAATGCTACATTACCATCTTAAACGATTATTTCAATCTTAGTGAAAGAGTTTCTGCTCCCCCTGTATTATTTGTAACGAACCAAACTGCTATATGTATGCTTTGCATAATAGTATAATGTAATCCAACGATAGAATAGTATAATTTAATGATTTGAATTAATCTATGATGGCGTAACCTACCAAGTTGTATGTAAAAACTGAGATGCAATTCCTACATTGATCGTGGAGTGAAGGTTAATGTTTGAAAAGTGCAAAACAATTTTTGTTACAGTTTTCGTGGGATTCGAGTTTCACTTCCTTGGTGTAAAGCGAGAAATAAGTGTAATCGGGAAAGCGAATTTTCCCATCTCTGGTTCTTCAAAACACTTCAATCCGATTCCCCCCTCCACCCTCTCCTGCTCTTTTTAAAACACCGGTGTTCAATTGAACGTTTTCTTACTCGACGGATTTGTTTACAACCCTTCAAAGCAGTTTTTTAAAAGAGCGCTCTTGAAGCTTGTATCTTATCTTGCCTCAGATGATACTTGACGCAGGGGAAACGACTAGTTCTTGTACCTGCCTCAGAGTGATGTGTTTAGTGCAGAGTTTTTTAAACTGTGAGAGAACGGCCGGGGTTGCCCTCAACTTTGGGGGTGGGAGCAATGATGTCTCGTAATCTTTTATTGCATTATTTTTATTATTTAATTTAGTGATTTCATATATATATATTTGAAAATTGTTCAGCGAGCTAGTAGATCCTAGACAAATGTTCCGTTTCGAACCGACAATTTATATATACCAGTTAAATCACAGTAGACGCTTGCTTTTAAACTCTCGCCGAGTCCAGTTTTGAATTGTCCCCCTTTAACAATCAAATTGCAATCAATTGGGAAACATGGTTACAATTTATTTCCCGACAGTTGGAATCTAATAAAAATTACTTTAGTTATCATATTCACACGATACCATGAGCAAAGCGTATACATATTATGTAAACCTTTGAATTAGTAGTGGTTTTGGGTTGAAGGAGAAGTGCAGAATTTTTTCCGAAGTCGTCTCATGAGAACCATTACAATAGTTAGTACTCCTATAAAGAATCTACCTAAAACCATTTTTACTTATTTGTCCATTTTAAATACAGCAGGTTAAACGTTAAAAAATCGATCCAGTTGTCTTTATATCAAATTGGTTTATCTTTGAATATGTATCTCAGAATGCAAATATGTATTGATGAAGAGGGGATGAATTTTTCTTACCTTAAGGGCACCAGCAACCCTCGCACTTGCCCTGTGTAGCGCCATGTACATTCGTTTCCTTCTCTCTTGAATGATTGATTACATATAGATGGGTTTGTGGAACTGTTTGGAGAAAACATTATGTAGAAGAAAATTGTTTCGTATTTTCTGACCTTCTTTCCATTGGATAAGGAGTAAGTGCGGAGTGTGTTTCCATATTTTGGAAGCGAGTTCGATTTTAAATTTTAAAAAAAATGGACGAATAAGAAAACATTCGACATTTTGCTAATTTATGCGAAAAATTTTACGAATGAAAAATTATTTGCAATTAAATAAATTATTTTCTGGTGTATAAAAAAGCACGAAAATCGCGAAAGATAAATCCCTTTGTTGGAAGACATTTTATTTACTCTTTTCACCGGCCAACATGGGTTTAGGTTGGACACTTACTTCTATTAAGAATATTTTTCTTTTTTTTCATATTGTAAATAATCGACGGATTATTCTGAAAATCCATCATACTAAGAAATCTCTGATGAAATTATCATCAAACGCCAATCTGAAAGTGATATTTGAAATTCACCCATCTATCGACTTGTTTTTAAACATCACCTGAAAGCGCCATTTTCTCAATTCTGCTTTTAAAGGGTATCTGATTATAAATCAAAGTACTGGTTTCCACAAAAAAATCAAAGGATTTTTTGTTCTGTTTCTAAAGATTTTGTTACTATGGCCCATAGTGTAGTTTAAATGTAGCACATATCGTCGTCATTCAGTCAAAAGTTACTTAGTCCATAACTATAGTTTCGAGATGTGGTCAGTTTAAACTTAATTAATTTTGAGTCGTTATAATGAATAGTAAAAATTATTTTACAGATTTTTAGTTCCAACGGTTGATTTACTGAAGTTTCGGTAATTAATTGCAAATTCTAATTGACTGTAATAATCCGTCAAAATGTTTTTGTGAACTTAGAGACTTCTGCTTGAACGACGTCGATATATTGATATGCACATTTTTTTTCCGTCACGGAGCTGACATTTTAAAGCAACAAGAGCACATTGATTCAATTTTCGTTTTCTTTTGACTTGGTCCTTTTAAAGTATAGAGAAGATATTATAGATAAAATTGGCGAAAGTCGGCAAGATGGCAACTTTATTTTAAAAGGAGCTTTTAAATATTATTTCTAATTCAACGCCGATATATTGATATGCACAATTATTTTTCTGTTACGGAGCTGACATTTTAAAGCAACAAGAGCACATTAATTCAATTTTCGTTTTCTTTTGACTTGGTCCTTTTAAAGTATAAAGAAGATAACATAGATACAATTGGTGAAAGTCGGCAAGGTGACAACTTTATTTTAAAAAGAGTTTGCAAAGGTTTTATTTATGTTTTAACGCATTATTAATAAAAATTGAAGTATTCAATTAAACCAATTAAAAGAATTTTTCTATTTTTCCCTCCAAGCGTCTGTTTGACATGTTCCAGCCTGAAGACGTTATAGATGTTACGCAATTTTGTAGATGCTATCGATTTTCTTTCCAAATTGGTTCATGATGAAAAAAAAAGTTATCGTTACAGTTAAAAAGTAAATTTTGTAAATGGTAGGATATTATATAAAAGGAAATTGTTTACCTCGAAGAGAGATAGAAAACGTTCTCATTTCAGAAATAATAAATTGGCGACGTACGTTTTTCTCGAACTCTAATTTTGAAGGAAATTAATTTAATAAATCCACATACAGTTTTCCCATTACGAACGACGAAACGATCTCTCACAAGAAAACAGCTTATTGGATCTAGTAGGATACAGAGTGCTACTTCGAACAGCAATACAACTCAATATAATCATTCGTTCGAAATTCGATTTTTCTTCCCGACCATTTCCTCCTTAAAAATGACACATCAATCCATTTTCCTTTTTCCGGGAAAAAAAAATCTTCCGTAGGGAGAATTTCTCCCGTTTAGAACGGTGGCACTTTATCATTTCGAACGTTTCGGTTTTATCGTCTGCAACGCGGGAGAAAACGAAAACCATTTGCTGTTTGCTATCCCGCGATGACATCATCCTAATCATTTTATTAAATAAGTAATTTTCGTCTGCTACATCTATTTCATCTCCCCTCCCCGGGGTAGGGCAGACGGAGGCGGGGGCCTGTTCGGAAAAAAGTAAATAAAAACTATATTCACTGACTGAGTTTGTCCACTCTCTCTCTCAGCTTTCTCTTCGAATGCGATGACGTCACAATCTCACTGTTGCCAGATGAGAATGTGCGAGCTGCTGCCAGTCTTCCACAAGCGATCGTAGAGCGAGGAAGAGAGAAAGTTTATCGTCTGCACAGCTGCTGCTGAGTTCGGTTGTTTTGTTCTGTGAGCTGTTTAATAATTTTTTTTTACCCGCCGTGTTTCGTGTGGAGTTGTTTCTGTTCTGACCGACCTTCGAAATTCTATTTTATAAATTTTAAGCGTTACTTTTCTTCGCTCATTTTGACAAGGGTTTTCTGCCTAATTGCTACTTTACTTCTTTTGTCGAAAGAAATTTGTTTTGGTGCCTGTATTTGTAAAGTTAAGCGAAAGCGAGGAAAACTTAGTTCCGTTTCCTGTTTTGCTTTACTTGAAGAGAAGCTGATTTACTGGAAATGAGGTAAGGAACCCGTCAACCCTTTTTTTCATTAACAAAAATGTGCATTTTCTTTCAGCGCTTACGAAGAGTTTGAAAAACTAAAGCATCTGAACAAAAGTAAAGCATCAAATGACGTTACGTTGAAATTTTTAGATGGATATTTTCCCTTATGAAATATCCAGGTAAAAGTTAGGTATCAAATAGTCTATACTTTAAATTTTAAGAATTAAAAAAGTTTTTCTCTAGGCTATCCGATAAAAAGGTAAGGCATCAACTGACGTTATGCTGCATTTTTTTTATGAATACTTATCTCTCTGAAATATTGAGGTAAAATTTATACATTAAATAGTCTATGCTTTTAATTTAAAGAATTAGAAACGTTTTTCTCTAGGCTATCCGAAAAAAAGTAAGGCTTTATGCTTGAAATTTTAAGGAAAAAAATTTCACCAATTATCAGAACAAAAATAAGGTACTAAATGCCGTTTAAATTGGAATCTTAAGATGCGATAAAAATCTTAAAGCAAGGGATTCTGTTTTAACATTTATGGAAATATTTAGAAGTGAGAAAATCAATATGCAAGGAAATATCATAACAAAAAATTAATTTATTTGATCAAATTTTTGCATACCAAATGTTATAATCTATATATGAAATACAACTCAAAAAACTGATTTCAAGTCATTAATTTTCTTATTTTGATTTAGTTTCATGAGTTTGGGAAAATGCATTATAATCTAGAAAATGAAATAGATCTATTGATTTAAAGTCCTCCGCGTGTTGTTTTTTGTGCTTGCGATCACACTTTTACCATCTTAACTAACATAAATTATATTCAAAGATGTTTAGTTCAGATATATGAAACTTTTAAAGTAATCTCTTTTTATTTTTTATCCTGTTTATAGAAGAAAACGGAGAATTAAAGACGAAAAGGGGAATTATATAAAGATGAACAACTTCGAAAAGATTTTGTAAGGGAAAATATAATTTGTTGAGAGAAATGATGTAAATGACGGCTTGTGAGTTTTACTAACGGCGCTTCAAACAGGGCGAAATTTTTTTTTCTTTTCACATTAAAAATGAGGAATAATAACACAGGTCTGCGATGAAAAAATTGTCGTCAAAGCAAGTGGTATTTTTTATAGTTTTTTGGATGCTGATTACTGGGAAAATAATGAAAAAATTACATCACGTATAGTTTTATCACAAATCGCAATCTATTTTTTACGAATTTAGTATACTTCGGACTTAAAAAGTATTCTTTACATGAGTTCGATAAACATTTTTATGGACTTAAATAGCAAATTGGTGGATTAAGCTACCAAACAAGAAAGAAGAAACTATTTCAATCCAGAATATTCTTCTGAACCGGTAAATTACCTATTAAACACAATATTAAAGACAGAGAAAAGCAGTTAAAACCAGATACCTCTCCTGCTTGCCAAAAAAAGTGTCACTTCCACCGCTGCACATAAAATTAGGTCTTATGAAACAATTTGTCAAGGCTTTACCAAAAGAAAGTGAATGCTTCAAATACCTTTGTGACCAGTTCCCGGGTTTGTCCGTAGCAAAACTGAAGGAAGGTGTGTTTGTAGGATCAGACATCCGGAAAATGATGAAAGATGAAAATTTTGAGACTAAAATGGAAACAAACGAAAGAAAAGCCTGGGAATCTTCCAAACTAGTTATTACTAGCTTTCTTGGAAACAAAAAGGATACAAACTACAAATCTATTGTAGAAGACATGATAACAAATTTCAAGATTTTAGTCTGTAGTATGAGCTTAAAAGTTCATTTTCTCGATTCGCACCTGGTCTATTTTCCTGAAAATTTAGGTGCAGTTAGTGAGAAACAAGGTGAAAGATTTCACCGAGATATAAAGGAAATGGAGAGGCGATATCAAGGAAAATAAAATGTCAGCATGATAGACGATTACTGCTGGATGCTACAAAGGAGACAATCCCTGCAAAGTTCACAAGAGGAAAAGTGACAAAAGAACTTTTGAGGTAAAGAAAAGGCGTTACTATAAGAACTTGTAACTTTCTACCTATACTTAACAATTACTTGAACTAGGATATAAATGTAATTTATATGGATTTATGAATTAATGAAATTTAAATGAAATATCAAAATTTCGCGATTTCAACTGTTTCCTTCAAAATATGCAATCACTTTGTAAAAAATCCTTATGTGACAGAAATAAATGGATTTTATTTTTAGAATCAGCACAAAAAATAACATCAAAATCAGTCATCAAAATTAAAACAATTTTCAAAAAGTAGTTTTTTGCAGGCCTGTGTAATGTAATAATGCATGAGCTACAAAAATTTTTATTTAGCTCATTCAAAAAACTCCGAAATATTTTCTGAGTAAATTTTTATTTTTAAAAAATCTGAAAGCAGAATTTAAAAAATGCATTTGGGATAAAATCGTTATTTTTTGAATAAAAAAAGTGTTTTTAATTTTTGAATAGCATTAAATGGAAGCATTGAATAGCATTAATTTGAAGACAAAAATGACTTATTATTATAAATATTAAAATTGAAATTCTTGGAATTCAAATTAGTTTAATTAAATTAATTAATTTTTACTAATTTAATTAATTAGTTTAATTAGATTCTTCTTCAATATAAGAACACTTTTTAATTAGAAAGTTTTAAAGTTTATTTTAACTCCACAAATGCAGATTTTCTGGTTTCTTTCTAAAATTTGGCAAAGCGCTATAGGCTTATAGCAGTAAGAAAATATTTAAGAAAACATACGAAAACACATAAATATACATATTTTCCCTTTCTTTGATGTTTGTTTCGTTCTTTGAATAAGAAAATAAAGTTAATATCGTTTGGTTTCTGAAATGAATAACACGGATAAATAATTTTCATGTTTTTAATTCAAGTTTATCAATATTTTAAAGGGATGAAAAACTCCTAATGATTTCTATTAAGATTATTTGCTAATTATAGAACTTTTTTGTGCTTACATTGATATGAAAAATCAAAGAAAGTCATATGTTTGCGGTAAAAATTCAAGGATAGAGAAGCAGAATTAATGAATTAATTAACTAATATTTGCTTTGGAAATTTATTCTAATTTTTTGAAAGCTAAATATGATATTTAATCAGACTGCCTGAATGTTGATTTCATTAACGCTAGTTTGTCTCAGAGGAATTAACTTTTTTTGAATATATGAATTTCAAATTCCAGAATTGCATTTCTTTTATTTTATATGTGCAAGATTATATTTTTCACTAAAAAAAGACATTTAAATATAATTAATAAAGAAATTTAAACTAACGGATATTTATTTATTGTGATGTTTCATTTTTAAATCTGCAGTTTAACTAAAAGCTTACAATGAAAATCTGTAAGGAAAAAAAAAAGAGAAAGGAATTTGTTTAAATAATTGTTTACTTTTGTTCAATAAAATGTTTCCTTTTTCCAAGCAAGAGATAAAAAAAGAATTACTGCAATGTGCATGTTTTATCATCCTAAAACATGCTTTGGAATTAACTCTTCAAATTATGAAAAAATAAAATCAACTTCTGATCGTAATTCTTCGCTCTTATTATTTCTTAAAAAAGAATTTATTAACTGAATACATTCTGAACTGAAGGTAATAACTTGTGTTCAAGAATATTTAATGTGTATCTTATATGCTATAACGAACAGATGCTGCAATGTAGAATTTTCTTCTATTTCAGATATTCATCCCCATCTTTATAATATTACTTTCATATCCCTGTTGTTTCCCAATAAATAAGTAATTTGGACATGCGCACTAGCCAATTTTTAAACAATACTCAGCTGCAATAGAGAAAGCGATTTAAGTGCTCTTTCGATGTGAGTTGAAAGACATAATTTTTACATAAATAAGGCATGGTTATAAGATGTGATTAAAAAAAGTTCTCTTTCTTCACATAAAACCTCTGAAGTCACAGTAAGGATACGCGAACAAATATTATCCCCAAAAGAGAAAAACGGATAAATAAATTTTTGAAATAATTGCAGGAGTTACTGCACCGCAGATTATGTATGAAAAAAAGACAGCATCCGCAAATTTTTTTTAATGTGCGCTTTGTCAGTAATATTGAATGAAAATACCGTAGCCTCCTGTATAACGCGGTTGCCATGTTAAACATGTTATAGAAAATTTTGCTGTATGTGGATTTTTCTCGCAGAACAAGTATAATTTAAAATAGTTTCTTTAAAATAATTATTACCACGGAAACAATTTTTCTTCCTATATTTCATTGAAAAACGTAGTATTTTAAAAATAGTAGCATATATATGCTTTTGGTTTAAAAATATTATTTTTGTATATAAAAAGTTTTTTCTCATTTCATTGAAATTAAACAAAGAAGATAATAATTCATATTTACGTACAAAGAAGATAATAATTCAAATTTACGTACAAAGAAGATAATAATTC
>BGPR01000571.1:367527-444265 GCA_013235015.1 Araneus ventricosus | reverse complement strand
TGAAATATTATCTTTTGGCTTACAAAAATTGAGTATTTTCTTCCTCTTTAAAAATTCCAAAAAATTGAGATAGCTGGTATTGCATGTTAAGCGACGATATTCTCTTCATGATTTTAAGGTCTAGTATTCTATCGTTCATTGCTTAGGTTATATTAAGGTTAAGAGAAAAAACATTATTATAAGCTACCAAAAATTCAACCATGAGATTTTGATTAATTTTGATGTCTCAGGTTTCTCAGACGGGGAAAAAGAAAAATCTGGAATTGTATGTGTTTATGCCTGTTTGTCTTTACGCTGTTTGTGAATACAATAACGCGAAATCACAACGTACTAGATGGTTGAAATTTAGCATATCATTCTTACGACAAAATTATACAACTGTCTATATGTGTCTAATTTTGGACCAAAGCCGTCAATGGTAAGTTACTTGTTTTTACTAACTTGAAGCTAGACAAAAACGTACAAAGATTTTTTAACAGGCGCATCAGGTTGAAAGAAAAATTTTTTATTCTTTTTTAATTATTGGATGTTATTTTGTGTGCTTCTGGTTATTCCTAAGAAAAATATTCTATGCTTTTTCAGTTATTGCTTTCATATACAATAGCTTTTCATCTCTGTTCAATGAAAATATAAAAAGTATTCGTTTCTGTGCAAGTTGTTGTGACTATAATTAAAAATAAGTTTTTAAAGGACTATTAAAATTAAAGAAAAATTAATTATGACAATAAAAATGGTATCGGTAAAAAGATATATGCATATTTTAATTTTGAGATGGCGTAAAAATCGTTTTCTCGGGATAATAGGTTTCGAAGTTATCACTGGAACTGATAATTTTGCAAGATTACGCTGGTATTTCACTATCGGAGCCAAAATTTGTTTATTATAATTCAACTGTCAAAACGTATAAGGAATAATCTATATAAAACACTCACGATTGACAAATTCCTTCCCCCCCCCCCAATTTTTGTTTCAGTTCTTGCTATCTTCATCGACATCCAATATTCTGCATTACATCTTCTATAATCGTTTCCAAATAAATTTCATTTTTAACGAGAAAAAAATTGCTTCCTGTATTTTTCTTGCGTGTTGCATGTATTAAACAAAGGCAACGCTTTTAAATTTCTGCTACAGAAACTCTTGAAATATTGCAACGAACCTATTAAGACGACACTGAATTAAAAAAGTAATGAGAAGTATATGTTTAAGAAAAGTAGAGAATGCGCTAGAGATGACCACCATTTTTCTTAGTTTGTAGCTGTGTCGTGAATTTCTACCAACTAGCAAAACAGTTAACAAAGAATGTTATTAGGTTCTTCAAAGCGTTTACGTGAGGCAGTTAACATAAAATGTGCGAGATAACTGCGACAATGTCCCTTCTTGCAATGTCCTTCCTTGATGTTCATGAATTTTGGATTAGAAATTCCACCCCAGAATTATTTGATATGGCACAACAGTAACTGCTGTTTCCTTCTATATTTGGAATTTCCACTTCTAGTCACTCTTTTCGGATTCTGTAGATCAGTGGTTCCCAACCCATGGGCCGCGACCCAGTTGTGGGCCTCGAATAGCGTATTAATGGGCCGCGAAATGCTAGTCAAGAGTCGAAGTCAGGGGAGCGTCAAGAATGTTCACTCCTATTTTGCTTTATAAAACAATATATTTTTATTCCTTTTACAGTAAGCTTCACTAATTATTAGCATGTAAGGGCATCTAATATACAGGGTGTCCACACTTATCGTGGTCCGATAGCTAATTTCTAAACTGTTAGAGATAGACATATAGTTCCAACTGGAAAAATGCTTTAAATAAAGGGAAGAATTATATTTTATGTTTTTTGAGTCACTAAATATATTTCTGAAAAAATTACGAATTCTAACTTTATATACGGTTTCCCCGGACCTGTCAGTCATATTTAGTAAAATATTCTTGACACTCTAAAATTTTAACCAAAAAAGTTCCACTCTTCAGCGACTAAAACTGAGCGAGTTATGGATTTTTGAATTTCGTGATTTTTAACAATCAGCGGCCTCGTCTAGCAACTGATGCGCATTGATTGGTGAATCGTTTGCAAGACGGCTATTGAAATGGTGTAAAGTGGTCTAAGTAAGCGATATTCAAAGCTCCATAACTCGGTCAGTTTCAGTCGCAAAAGAGTGGGACTTTTTTTGTTTAAAACATTAGAGTGCCAAAAATATTTTACTAAATATGATTGATAGGACTGGGGGACTGCATAAAAAGTTAGAATTCATAACTTTTTCAGGAATATATTTATTCACTCAAAAAACATATATTTTAATTCTTCTCTTCATTTAAAGCATTTTTCCAATCGGAACTATATGTCTATCTCTAACGGTTTCGAAATTAGCTATTGGACCACGATAAGTGTGGACACCCTGTATATATTTATAAATATATGTGTTTGTATTTTTTTACTTGTATATTTAGTTAGTGGGCCTCAAAATATTTTTTTACGCAACAGGTGGTCCGCACAATCAAAAAGGTTGGGAACCACTGCTGTAGATGATTCGTTGTTTGACGCCCTCCATCTCTGCAGATAGGTTGCGAAATCGCGCGTCTACCACCTGTCTTTCATATTGCCAATTTACCGATACAAGTTGGAAAAAAGATTTAATTCCATTTTTTATGTACAAAAGGATTAAACTAGCACCGCTGTTCTTCTTGGTTACAAAATTATTTTCCTGCAAGTCAGAATTTGCCACCCCTTTCGACGTGCTGCCCCCGTTAGTATTCCACTGATAAGAGTGACTTTAAAATCTATTTCGAGGGATGAAAAAAGTGATCATGTAAGCAAATTTGAATTTAAAGGATTTATAATATTGAATTGAAATTCTGAACTGAATTTTCTATTGAGTCAGGGAGGCCCGCTGTGACCTAGTGGTAAGGCCTCGATTGTGGGACCGGAGTGTTCCAGGTTGGAAACCCGATTCCACCAAAAATCCACCGTGTTTGTGACCTAGTGCACCTTAACTCTGATGTCGAGGGGCAAGCGACCTTCCGCTGGTTTGGTACTGAAGTTTGGAGAGGGAGATGCCTGATCAGGTGGGTGTCGTCCCTCGTCATCTGAATACGATTTAAAATTACTAGACAAACAATAGAAAATTACAAATGTTAAAACAATAAATACTTAAAAACAATAGAAAATTAAAAAATTATTTTAAAAAAACATAAAAAAGAAAAAAAAAACTAGAAAAATATGAAACAGAAGAAGTAATCAATGATGATAACAATACAAGCTCGCAAAAAGAGTATTGTTATCATTATTGATTACTTCTTCTGTTTCATATTTTTTCTATTTTTTTTCTTTTTTAATGTTTTTTAAAAAAATATTTTTTTAAATTTTCTGTTGTTTTTTAACATTTATTGTTTTAACATTTATAATTTTCTATTGTTTGTTTTTGTATTTATTAGAATATACTGCATATGCGCCATTCTGTATAATATAAAGGGCTTAATTAATCTTTAATTAATTCATAAAATTTTTTAATAATCTGTTAATTTTATTAATTGTAACTGTTAAAATTATTAGTACCAAAATAACCATCGTGTTGCTTCAAAACGGGACGCTAATATAACTGAACTAAATTATGGAATTATATTTCCTATTTCTTCCTATTATAGTAGTCCAAGAACTTTAAACTCGAAGTTAAATATGAACCAAATAAACCAGATCTAAGTTTATGAGGGCAGAAATGAAATTCAATTTTTATTGAATCAAATTAGTTATTAGAATGATAAAATAAATATTTCCACTACTATGCTTTATCTTTTCTCTGTTGTTATCTTTCTTTGGAGGGAATTTTGATTACGGTTTTTGTCCAGGGTGAATATCAGTTATTTTTTATCTCGCTGGAAGCTTATTTACTTTCATAAGTCCAGTGGTGACTTGCCTATGGGAATTGCAGATCTGAACCTTCAAATAATTTCGAATAGATTCATTTTTCTTTCTTTCTTCAGAGAATTTTCGTAATAAAAATTCGTTGATATAAGAGGCAAATGCAACAAATTACCTTGCCAAACACATCCAATAAAGGCAATATAAATTGGAAATTTGATCATTTCCATTTGTTCGGCACTGGCAAACATTTGTAAAATTCAGATGCTTCAGAAATTCTGCCTTAAATCGAAATCCTACTGGACAGCGATAAGTCTGCTATTATATAACTAGAAAATCACCCATCTGGTATGGCGGGTGCAAATTGCCTCTTCATTCGAGAGATTTCCAGTCAAATTTGACGTGTTTAAATAGATATATATGCGAGAGAAATGTTTAATATTGATTGAAAACAAATAAAATAAACATATTTTTTATGACAGGAAATAATTATTTATTTATATATTATTTACATATTTCTTTATTCAAAAAACCTCTTGGTAAACAACATTACGTGTGAAGTATTTTTCGTTGTTTAACAATTTCATTATGATTCAATAACCATGAAATTCTCAGCTTGTCAAACGTAAGTCAAAAGTTGAAATTTCAAAGGAATTCCTTTTCGAAATTGTAATAAAAACAAAGCATTTCTCTTCTTGTCAAACGTTGCCAAAAAATATTATCAAATTATATCATCACGATTGCAATAAATAGTCAGATGCATCGTGGCGTCCAAAGTATATCACGCGCATGATATATCACTGACGTAATTTAATACTTTCTACTAAAAAACGGAAATTAATTTGAAATATATGATTAATATAATTTAAAATTTCTCGGGAACTATTGATCATAGCGAGATAAATTTTATATCAAACAATAAAAAATTTTATTTCACTATTTTAGAGCTATTAAATTTGAAATTAGAACGATAATTACTCTTTTAAATTTAAAATTACTGAAATTTAGGTGCTCTTACAATGAAAATATTGCTGTTTAACGTCTCGCAGTGCTTTGACGCGAATTTTATTGTTGATGACGTCAGAGCGTTACCGGATCAGTGAGAGACAGATCTGGCTATTATATTAGTAATTAGGTGACATTGCTATATTTACGGAAAAAAGAAGAAAAAAATAGTCTTAAGATTTAAAAAATTATAAACCTTGTTTTCATAGTCAGGGTTGAAAGGTTCAGAGTTTTAAAATTTCTATCGTACGTTTTTAATAATATGCAATTATTAATTATTATATAAAATCAATAATTTTTAAAATTAAATTTTAGATTGACTTAACTCATATATTGTTTCTTTTACCATACCGTGAGAAGCAAAAATACTCGTTGAGGGCGAAAGTTTGACATGGTTGCAGTAACAGGTCAAGTTAAAATATTCTTCCGAGTTATCACACAGAGTTATTATTCCGACTTCCGAGGTTATTACTTCATTAAGAATTAGAATGCTCGACAGAATTGCATTCAATTCGTTTCATTCTGCTTAGCGGAAGAAGCTGAAGCTTTAAAACAGTCGTAATTTATAGCTGGATCTCCTTTGACCCAGACTTAGATTAGCTGAAAAAATCTTAATTATTGTGTCATATATGATATGAAGGAAGAGTTGAATGACACTTAATCCTTATAACCGACACATAACACAGAATGTGACAGAACTTATGAATTTCTAAAAAGCTATGATGTGAAAAGTAATTTTCAAATGTAAAAATTTTATAATAGTTCATGATACAGCTTGTATAAATATTGGATTTTTCATAACTAATAAATTTAACATGACTTTCTAGGGTATGCTTAGAATCTATAATTTTAGTTAGATATTTTTACTTTTGTTAACAAATTATTGCATTACATAATTATAAATAATATCACTAGTACTGTTGATTTATAAAATCTATCCTGCATGTAACCATGAAATGTAAAATTAAATATTGTTCAAAAATGAGTGAGAAGTCTCTCTTTAAACTGAAATAATTTAAAATTTTTAATTTTTTTAAGGATCAGGCAACAAAAAAAAGTATTAAAAATACAATTGCCGAAACAGATAAACAGCTAATATATTAATTAAAGACAAAAAAATCCACCCAATTTTTCCTAAAGAATTTTAAAACACCCACATGAAAGATACGTGGAAAACTGAATTGATTAAGTAAAATATTAATCAAAATTTCACTTAGGCAACAAATGAACAATAGGAAAGATAAAAAAGAAATTAAATTAAATTCTTAACTTTATCTTCCTCAAGTCCAAATTCAGCTCAGTCAATAACTAAATTAAATCTAAAATTGTTAGAAAACAAACTCAAACTTATTTATCACTTTTTTGTATTATGAAAGTGAAAAGAACCATATATGGATTTTTAATAACTATATTATCATCAGACGCTAACATAATTATCTTTTACATCCGTTCAATGAAGTTTACTACCGGTCAAATTTCTTTAATTTAAAATATTTTAGACTATTTTTTGGCTTAGTGTCGGTAATCGGTACAGAATAAATTTTTTGTGTAGAGTTTCAACAGAATTTTGCTGAAAGACTTCAAGATTATTATAAGTAATAA
This sequence comes from Araneus ventricosus, assembly GCA_013235015.1. Taxonomy (NCBI): domain Eukaryota; kingdom Metazoa; phylum Arthropoda; class Arachnida; order Araneae; family Araneidae; genus Araneus; species Araneus ventricosus. Next base: position 437,805 of record BGPR01000571.1, on the reverse strand, counting down.
TTTTAAAGATCTTATAAGATAATAAGAAAATAAGATTATTATTTGTAAAATATTTCATTATTTATATCAGACTATATATATATATATATATTATATCAAACTATTTTTATGACATATTTTCAAGTACAAACGATTTATTTATTGTTTGCAAGTTGCTAATCTTGCGCTGCTCGGGATCCAAATTTTTTCATATGCCCTCCTCCGTTTTTTATTCCCTACAAATATTGTCACTAACTTTCCCCAAAAATGTTGATCTCCTTTAAATATTGCTTTTTTATTACCTTAAAACAGTATGGTTTGAATGAAAGCGTGAGAAGTTTGGAAAAAGAACATTTATTTTAAAGTCTTAAACAATATACTTTATAAAAACTAATACAACTTCACAATGTAGAATTATACTATGCAGAATTTCCCCGGCGTTGCTGATTAATAATATAAACTTCAAAAAATCCTTAGAGCACCTAAAATGTTAAATAAAAATATACATTGCAAAATGAAACAACGATTGCAATTAATGCAAGAAAAAGATTTTTTTCCGATGTTTGTAAATTGAAACACAGTAGCATAATATTTCGTTTCATGCGGCGAAAATCATTTGAAGAAGAAAGACGCTTCCGAAAACTTTAAAAAATTGCTAAAAATTCTGGACTTCGAGAAAACAGGCAACTATTTAACATTAAATAAATAAAAATCTAATTCGAATTTTAAAATAATCTTGTGCTAATCCATCACTATTCCAACGTTGATCCCGGTAAATCGAAAGGTCTGGGCGTGCATAAAGAAAGAAGAAGAAGAAGAAAAAAACACGATCATACGTACTCAGAAAATAAGCTATTTTATGCATATATATGTCATGTGATTTAATTATTTTCTTGCGATTAATTTTTATACCTTTTTCTTTATACGGTAAGCTGCTTCAAATGATTTATTCATTTTCTAGTATAATGTAAGTTACTACTTAATTGCAAACGATTTATATATTTATTTGTTCTAAATAAGTTATTTATTTGTTCTATATAAGTTTGTTATGTTATGAATGGCAATATTATGAATTTTGGAACACTACTGTCAAGTACCATTCGAGAAGTTTTTTTCCTTGTTTGAGAAATGTGAGAAATTAGTCGTAAATGTTTTAAAGAATAAGGTAATAAGAATTTATTTTGTATTTCTCCAATATTTTCTCAATGTAAAGAACATATTTATTTAAATTCTAATTCAATGTATTCACAAGAAATTTTATTTGAGTTTCATGAGCTTTCTTCAGTTAGACGGAACAAAGATCTGTAGCCTCAAGTATTTCTCTTGGTGTTTTTGAAATATCATAGCATGTAACTTGGTGTTCTGCAGTTTATTATAAGAGTCTACTCCATGTATTTCTATCTTATGACTGACTATATTATCATAGTATTTGCATTATATTGCAGGAATTTAAAAGTTTAGATAAATCAACTTTGTGTATATAAAAAAATAGCCGCAATCAGTCACGTTCTTATGAAATGTAGTACATCTGGATTTTTAAAAATCCTAAATATATGTGTTTTTTTATCATTCTTTTAAATATTTATTAATCTTTAATGAAATGCTATTAGAATTTCAAATTTTTATTGCGTTTTAAAATTATAAACTAAAAATAGCTTTAAAGTCGTAGTTATTCGTTCCATTTCTTTCTCTTTTATTACATATCGTATTATAAGTTATGTAATATAGAAAAATAAGCTCTCGAAGTAGGTTTCATATGCGAAAAACGTGAAATTTAGTGCACAGGATAATTATAATCATTATTATGCAAAGGGAATTAAAATATTTTAACTGTCTCTCATCTGATAATTTTAATACAAGGCATAGCTTTATTATGTTTCTAATGGTTAAAGGAGGACATAAGTTTTTTTTTATCTAACTTTTATTTAAGTTTTGAAATTTAATCATAAATGAATTTCCACTTATATGTTGTTATGTTATATTAGTAAATTAAATAGTTATAAACATGGTTAAATAGAATGTGTAGCAGAGACACGAAAAAGAAAGGGAGTTTCGTCAAGGGTTAAGATTCTTTTTAATCGCAAAATCTTTTGTTCAGAATTAGAGCTTGGTAAAGAAATTGTGAATTCTGAATAAAGTAACAGTTTTATATATATATAAAATTAACGATAACATCAGGTTCACTTTTTTAATGGTGAATCTTCTGTAATAGTAATCCTCCAAAAATCAGTTAAGAATCAAATGCTTGTATCTTCATAAACATTCTTATCTTTAAATTTTAATTATAATTTGTTCCAGTTCATTTAATTTAAATGAATATATAAATTAATATGCATGAGGTTGTATGTTCATAGTCTTAAACGAGTGTTTTTGGGAATAACGGCAAATTGAGTGCATCATTTGAAAGTGTTTATTGTATTCACACAGAACTGTTAAATATTGTCTAAAAGGAATAAAGATCTCTCAGGTAAATGATTTGAGATTCTATACCTTACATTTGACAAGAACACAAAAATTTTTCTTTTGGATTTTGTATACATTTAAGATTGTAAAATATTTCAAAAGATAATGTAATTAAAGTCTCGTATAGCAAGCATGAAATTTAATCCTTTCAATTCCAGGATATCCAAACTTTATAAACATAATCTATCTCTTAACAACTATACGAGATTCTTGTATATCCGACCAAAGCTATTTGACGATCTGCTTACGATGAAGGAGTATAATTCATTTTATTTTCTAACGCCTGAGCCTTCTGCGTTCAGGTGAATAAAGAAATGAAGAAGAGAAATTTGAATCAAGTAAAGAAATGTAACTATTCAGAATTATTTTACGAGTATTATTACATTTTTGCTCTTTATCGAAGTACCGGCTTACACTTTTGATAAGGTGTAAGCCGGTATCAACAAAGGTATCATTTCTTGCCAGTGGCGAATCCGGGGGGTGGCTATCGGGCTGCAGCCCCCCGCCCAGAGCTAGACCAGAATTTTTTATTTCATCTAAAATCACTACAGCTGCTTTTTTCTTAATTTCACTTTAAAAAAAAGTTAAAATATTTCTTCCTGGTTTTTGACAGGCTCGAAAGTTTTCCCGGTTTTGTACTCATTCCACTCGTATTCGCAGCGTTGACAAGGTCAAAAACATGTTTTTGCTAGTTATTTCATTGTGTTTTTTGTTAAATTATCGAAGGTATTGTAGTGTTCTTTAAGATTTTTATTGTCAGGTGAGTAAAGTCTGTAAAGTTAAAGTGTTTTGGTTTACATAAGCCATAAGATTTGACATTCGTCACGACGATACGAAACTTTTTATACCTCACCGCCCGCCCCCCGACCCAAATCTTGTATTCGCCATTGTTTCTTGCACATAGTAAGCGCTATCTTTTCACTCGCCGACTCGTGTCAAGCTTTACACCCTGAAGAAAAGCTGGGTCGGCTTTGGAAATGGAAAAAGTACTGTTTTTTGTAATTCCCTTTCGAAAACTCTTTTAAAGAAGAACTGCATCGCAACCCGGACGCATATTTACAAACCCTACCCTGATAGAACTGAGGCAGGAAATCAGTCAATATCATTGGTTACGAAGAGCAGTGACGTCGTTTTCATCTCTCGCACGTCGCGTACGGCAATCATAACAAAACAAGAGTCCTCCTACTTTTCTTCTCCGTTTTCCCACAGTTGGGCACAGAAAACATTCTTCCGTAGGTTGTAATACTTTTAAAAATGAAATTATTTTTTAAAATATCATAAAAAATAAAACATCCCACACTGTAAGAAATTATACCAATGAAAAGTACACGCACGAGAGCAAAGAACGACTTCATCGGCTCTCGGCGAAGCGAGCCATTCATATTGTCCGATTTCCTGCCTCAGTGCTATCAGGGTAGGGTTTGTAAATATGCAACCCGGACTTCCACATCCATTGCAAAGTGCCGATTGGGTAATTTTTTTCTTAAAGTCCATTAGAACCTGATGTCACACGAGGTGAGGTCTGTGGTGTAGGGTTATTTTAGAAATACTACGATTTTTTTCCCGCTCAAAATGTTTTCATAACATTCAGTGAGTCTGATCGTGCATTATTGTGAAGAACCACCCAAGGCATCTTCAATTCAGATGACTTTCTGACGATGCGTTTTCGTAATATCTGCACAATACAGTAATGATACTCGCGTTAATGATTGTTTTCAGGCTCATATCCACAACTCGGAAAATTTAGAATGTATAAGTCAACTCTTCTTGTTTAAACGCATATTGATCACAGATTAGTGAAGCAAACACGCTTGTCGCGTTTTAATGGTTACACAAAGAGTTGAGTTATATGCCTACTATCTTGCTTTGCTTGTTGGCTTTGTTTGGAAATACGAGCACTGTTTTAGGACAGCCGGTGACTATTTATATTGTTCACGAAATTTTAATTTTAACGAGCTTCATAAATAGCAAAATCAATAAAAAGTTTCCTTCATACTCTTTTTAGAGCTTGAATGCTGAAGGAAAAAAAATATGGTAACTATTTCAAAATTTCGACTGGAGGAGTTAAAGTTCCGATAACTAATTTTATATTAAACCAATATTTTTTAAATGACTGTATTTCAAGAACGAAAATATTTGAAAAATAGCATCACGGAGTTTCAAGTTAAGACATGTAACTGTACTTCTGCAAGTAAACTTATACTCAGTTTACACGCTACTGTTGACATTTGTTGTTGTTGAATTTTGTCAAACATAACACATGTTGTTATATTGATTTTTCAATATAAAATATTAAAGTTCGAATAGAAATTTGAACTGCTTTTCTCTATGTTGTGAGCAATCGCATGCCTACTTTCGATTTTTAATGTCACATTCAAAGTGTACTGTATCTACTGTTTCTCAAATTACATTTTTTCTTCTGTAATGCCTTCTGAAAAAACAAGGCTTGAAGAGGACGATAGTTTGTTTCAAAACGAATATTTAAACATTTTTAGATTACAGATAGGCGAAGACTGAAGCTCTATGAGAGATTGCTTTTTTAAAAATATATAATATTAGTTCGTACGGATTTGTTAAAATTATTAGGCGTCCTATTTTCAGTGTGTTACTTGTTTTCGGATTGCACGTTTTTAATTTGCTCAGAACTTCTGGGAACTGATTTGCCTGATAAATCAAAGGTTAATGATATCGAAATATATTTTCTCTAAATATTAACCAACGAAGTATATGTTAAAAAGCTTTATCCTATTTCCGTGAACATTTGTATTAACAAAGTTGTGGGAAAAAATGCTAAGAAAGCAACTGCCAAGCACAGTGACTTAATTCCTCTCTTTATAACAATTTTTTTCTTTTCTGCTATCATCACAGATTTTTTTTTGCTTCTTAGAATTAAATTACTTAACAGAAGGAGATATACAATTCTGAGAAGAAAGTAAAACGGTTTCTTATCCTCGAAGAGAATAAAAAAGAAGCGTTGAAATTTTTCGGGAAACTCTTTCAAAAATGTAAACCATATGGCTGGAGGAAAAAACGACTTAATTTAGAAAACGCGTCTGTCATTGTGTGCTTTCTTATGTAAGAACTTATGCAACCAGAAGTTCCAGAAGTGAGTTATTGTTTGAAAAAATATTATGTTTCATATCAAGCCGTTTAAACAATACGGAGATATGTAAATGAAATGTTCTAGAAAACTTTTTAGCCGCACACCCATGAGCTCAATTCCAAAAATGTTTTAACACTTTAAAATAATTTCGTCAACTATGTGACAATTTTATTTCGAACAAATATTTTTATGGGGATATTTTTAGGCACATTACTCCATTTGCTCTATATCAAATATATGGAAAGTTTAAATGGACATGTAGAAAATTTAATTTTTTAAAAAGTCAGCGTTATATGTAAATGGTCAACAATATAACACGAAGTTCTTCAACACCTACGGAAAATGGGTAAAAACCCCATTTATTTTTAAAAATGGCGAAAGACATCGTACTACAAAAAGTTATCGCCAAAATTAAGTTTCAACTTTTAAAAGTTTTTCTCACGGAAATAAGATAAAATATAGGCAGAATTTCCGAAATAAATTATTTATTTTGGAATTGAAGATAGTTAATGAGCGAAAAAGGAGGGATATGAAAAGCAAAATGCATTCTCCACTTATTTCATGCTCATTATTATGCTATAAACAAAAAAAACATGTATACAATTTTTATGTAGTGAAAAACATGGGAAGAGATTTAATTTAAAATATAAAATTTCTTTCTTTAATGATCTGTGAAAATGATGCGTCGTCTAGCAAAATAACTTATATTTTGTCCGGTGTAAGCTCAGCTTACGCATTTAAGTATACAGGCGCTTGTTTACGACTCATGTTTTAAACAAAAATAACAAGCATGGCACAGATCACTCACTACAGAGCACCATTAACTGCTGAGGAGAGTTTCCTTATTTGTACAAAATATCTTGATTCTCTGAATTTTTTTCAGCATTATCTTGGCTTCTATCTTGTATTTTTAGTTAAAAATAAATTTAATAAAAATAATTTTTAAAAAACACACTTATTTTAGTATATATAGAGATTTTAGTATAGACCAAAGAGTAGAAATTTTTTATTTTAATTGTTTTGCATTTCCCATTTTTTAATTTACAATTCATTATTATAAATATTATGGAGCTTAAAAACAATAAAAATTGTAATATTATAACAATAAAATGTAATAATGTAAATATTGAATATTGTTATAAAAATTACAGAATTGTAATTATTATAAATATTATGGAACTTTGTAATCAGTTTTTCTCTCTAAATGACTGCCTGGTGGCGCCACTGGTATGGGATCAAAATTCAATTATATTATTTGACAAGCCGATAATTAAGTTTTGAAAATACTAAAATAGTGTATTGTCATGCAGAATGCATAAATGTACGAAGTTCCTAGCACAACAGAAGAGAATGAAAGATCTATTACAAAATTCCGTTTTAAAAACTTGAAACAAATCGAGTTAATAAAAGTGTTTAAAAATAATTTAAAAAAAATATTGCTTGCATTTAGCTGCATCGTTTGCAGAATTTCGTGACATGTTTCTGAAGACGTGAATTTCTGTCGGTAGGCAAGATTTCAAATATCCTCTTACGATATTATATTTTGGAGAGAATTTTTTTTTGGGCAAAACAAGCCAAAAGGATAACTTATGAAATGTAGAAAAAAATAAGTAAAAATATATGAAAAGTAAATGTAAAAATTAAATAAAGTGAGAATGACAAGCAAATGTCAATGGAAATATTGGTAATTATGATTAGCGATTTGGGTTGATGACCATTTGGCATGGTCAGAGTAGATCTCCAGGTAGGTGCTGGCTTTACTGTTTGACATTCCGGGGGTGCTTTGGCGCAAAAGGGCCGGCTGTCGGTCTTCGGTCTTTTTTTCCTTTTGGCGAACTGTGGTTTCCTTTGGTGTCCTCTTGCTGGGTGGATTCATCTGTTTCCCGCGTGGCTTGTGCGGGTTTTGGATCTTGTATCCTCTTACGATGGAGAGTTTCAAGAAGATACATGAAGAAAGGTACAGAAGTTAGCATTTTCCCTAAGTAATTAGAACGGGGGTTTTCGACCTTTTTTCCCTCGCGTACCCCTTGATTAGTCTTCTTATCTTCGTGTACCCCCTACCGCCCTCCAACTATCCGTCTATACAAGGAAGTCTTCATCAATAATGTTAAGAACCTAGGTGAGCTTAAAAGTCAAATGACTGGAATTTATAATATTTGCAGTACTTATTTTTGATTTTACATTTTATTCCATTTTTACAACAGGGGTGGCGCCAGAGGCCCCCGTCGGGGAAAATTTTTGTACGGGGTATTCAACTGTAGTTGATGACCCGGGGAAAATTTGAGACTAATTTCATTACACCGGTCCTCCCGTACAGCAGGCTGTGCCTTCCTGTCAGGCAAGGCCCCCCCCCCCACGTCGTTCAAAGTCTATCGCCATTCCCGTTCTACAATAGTATTAGTCCAACGTCAAAACAAATGAAATCAATATTGTAATAATTTCGTATGAACTTATAAGGATAGCTAAAAGTTAAGATTTCCTTTTGCTTTCTTATTTCTTATTTAATGGGTACGTTTAAGGACTTGCATAACTTTTACTTTTTACACGAACTTGGGAAAGAAAATTCTGTAACATTTTTAATCCCTTAAGTTTTTTTGTGTCCGACATTACCAACTTTGAGTTCGCGTACTCCCAACTGGTCCTTTGCGTACCACCAGGGATACGCGTATCACAGGTTGGGAACCTCTGGATTAGAAGATAAAGAACTTTTTCTTTAATATGTCTATTGGATTAGAGATTCCTTTCTTTCCTTTTAGAAATCTATCGATCTATTACGCATGGGATATCACAGATAGGACAAGGGAGTATCACAATCTTCAAGGGATTAGGGACTCTACAGGTTAACTTGGGTAAGGAAGGGGGATTCTAATGATTCAAGGGTACAGCAGTTGTACCAGTCCGTGCAAAGAGGAAACAAATTGGCCGGTAAATCATTTGTAGCTTCGTAAGCAGAAGGTTAAACTTCTTTTTAAAATTAATCCAGAAAAATGAAAAGCATAATTAAAGGTTTTGCTGTCATATGTGATAAAACGGTGATTATCAGACAAAAGGTTTCGAATGAAATATCTTTTGTTCTGAAAAGCTTTTGTTAAATTATGCATTTTTGGGGATATTTATAATTCTCTAAACGTGTTCGACTGAAATATTGTTCCAGAATGGATTGTTGTAAGAAGTTTTTCTCAAACCCTGGAACCGCGTAGTAGAAGTATCATGCTATTCAAGATTCCGTCACATATTAGTAAATGCATTAAAGTGCCAAAGTATCTCATTCGAAATTAGTGATAACACAAGTTAAAAAGAAGAAATTAAATACTTCAATCTCGGATCTTTCAAGTGTTTATGGTGAAATTTATTACGATCTCGCAACTAAAAGCAAGCGATCTAAAATAACAGATTATTAATAAAAATTAGAGAACTGCAGCCAAGATAATGCTGAAGAGATTTCAGAGGATGAAGATATCTTATTAAATAAAAAAGGAAACTTTCTCGGTTAATGGTGCTTGGAAGTGATATCGGAGAACACATTATTTAATGCATGTTAATGCGTTATACTTTTGGTAAAGATTGTTTCAATAAAGATAATTATAAAAATATTATATATCCATTAAGAATAAATTTTCACCCTTTTCATTGATGCTAGAGATAAATGATTTCTTGTGATTCATTTATGTACAACTTTGCTTCTGCAGCCAAATTTTTTTTAAAAATGATTTTCACCTTTCGAAACAAATAGTAAATTAAACAATTCTTTTTCTATCCGTTTTGATTAAAAATCTGACGACTCGATTAGGAATATCATGAGTTTTACTATGTTAAATTAAATTGCAGTGCAAATTTTTTTGTAACATTGAATGTTTTAAAGAGTTGTTTTTAAATAATTCAAAATAATTTCAGATGAAACTTTAATTTTTCATCTTTTCTTAATCTTTTAGCATCGGAAATCAATTTCCCATATCAAATACAATCGTCCCCCTTTTCAACAATTTTTACTGAATTTCTCCATCCCCATTCCCGTTCATCTAAATTTTAAAATTTTGACTAATTTATATCAAATAGGTGTTGTGTTTTTTATATATATAAATATTCTCGATGTATAAAATGGTAAGCCAAATTTGTTTCCTTTTCATGGTATGCTTTAAACCTGGCTTATTTTAAATTCTACGCGTATGAGTGTAGTATCATTCTTCCCCAAATTTATGCTGGAATTTTAAAATTTCTTTGCATTTTAAAATAGAACGAAATAATATAAATTTTTAGTTATTGCACTTATTTGTCTTCGAAATAAACATTTCACTCAGTAAAAATATCAAGTACATTGATCTTTTCGCCCTAATGGGCGTATACGTCCCGGATATTCAACTTCATCTCCTATTGGGTAAATAAATCCCACTTTTACATTTTTTCAACATTAAATTAAACTACTTTTCATAGTTAAACTTTAATCATGCAAAATTCGAGTCGAAAGGGTTAATATGTGTGCACGTGATAGTGACTATGGCTAAAAATGAACATAATCTTCGAATAAATAATATTTTGAATTTTAAAATGGAGAAAAATTGTTCATATAGTGTCAGTGTAGTGTATGTTGTGTGTTTGTGTGATGTTCGTAATCATAAATTTGTTTAAGCTGTGTTCGTGATTGTCAAACAAATAATTGGAAAAAGCAAAAAGGACTGTTCATTTGAAATTACTACAAAGGAAAAATTAATTGGACCTTTGGCTAACGTCACACCTATTTTTCATATAATTTCGAGGACAGTATTTTTTATCGATAGAATATGTCTTTTAACGTTTTAGTTTTAATCATTTGTTATTATTATTTTCTCTTTTCTTCATACCAGTTTTTGTTATTGTTTGCGTTCTGAAGCAGTATTTCTTAAACTATATTTTGCGATCCGAAATGCGATCACCAATACATTAACAGTGAGTTTTTCTCACGACTCCTTCATTATAGGTAGGGAAAAAATATGCCGAAAATTATCTTAATTTAAAGAATTTAATTAAAATTTTAGATTAATTAAATTTTATGATTATTATTAATTAACATTTAATTTTCTTATTTGGTTTTCCTAGTCTATTTGGTTTCTCGAAATTTTTTTTTGTTCACAAGTAAAATCTTGGAATGCAGGTGTCCCCAAAGTATCTTCACAATTTCAAAACATTGCTAAAAGAGCAGTTGATGCCTATGTTAATTAAACTTGTGACATATACTCAGTTGTTCTCAAAGTTTGCGGTCACATTGCATCAGTGTATTTCAGGTACCTTTTCCATGAAAGAGATGAGGTTAATTAAACACTTTAAGAAACAGACTTCAAGAAAAGGCAGAATGTGTATGGTGGGAAGAGTATCCTTCAGTGGGATGGATTATTTTCAACAGGGTTATTGCTCCATATTGTACATCGAACAAAGATACTTTATATTAATAACCTGAAGCAACGCTCACTTGTTACCACTAACGACACTGTGCTACAGAAAACATGACAAGCAATCGATCACGGTCTTCAAATGTTTTGTGCAGCTAATGATGCCCTTATAGAATAGAGGTATATTAAATGAGACAAAAAACCCTTCAAGATCTAATACTCAGTTTGTAATAATTTTCACACATTTCCACTATTCTATTAGTCTACTCGTTTATTTTTAAATAAAATATTGAAATTGTAATGAAACTTTGTTGACACCCTGCATATTTGCAGTAAAAATGGGGTAGATAGTGACAAAGTTTGAGGATTCTATCCCAAGTAGGGTTACCATAATGTTTTAGTTGAAATCCGGACACGCCGAAGGGCTGCAACGTATAGCATAAAATTCTAATAGCTCTCCACCAACGACCGGCATTCATATCACTATCTCAGAGTGAAATCAATCAAGACTTCAGAATGCAAATAAGATTCAATTTTTATTAATTATTTGAATCAAAATTACATTAATAAAAAAATAGAATAGAACAAAACAACCCAAACTTCTATTGTTCTGTTCCATCTGGGAACTGGATAAGGAGGTTCATCCATTTTCTCGTCTCCTTTTTCAGTTTTGTTCGATAGATACTTCTCGGATGAGATAATTTTATTCATGAAAGTCTAAACATTTTTTATTCTTTCGTAGAATTCTAGGCAGGATAAAATGGATCGACGTCAGCTGTTTCGAATATATCAGATTTTCCCTGTTACAACCAAATTTCTTTCTCGTCGCATTCACTGGCGTAAATCCGGACATTTTGATGATCCGGACACAGTGCGGACGCAAGTTTGAAGTCTGTACTTATGGTAACCCTAGTACAAAGGGAATCCCATCCAATGGTAACGAATCACTCCCTTCGAACATTGATGGGAAAATAAATTTACAGGGTGATTATAAAAAAAACTTTGCCGATATATGACCTCCTGACGAACATACCGTTATAGAGAACGGAATAAAATTTTGAATGCATGTATTATACGGTATGCGCTCAAAAATGATGGGAAACATTTTCGAAATTTTCAAATGGTAACATATCCTTTTTTTCCGCGGAAACGTGATTCTCACAGTAAAAAAAAACTTAAAATGGAGTTGGAGCGGTATTTTAAGATAAAAAAACAAGTGTCTCTAGTTAGAGACAAACCAGCGGGAGTGGTCTCCCCTAAACTTTCTCGTATACTCCTAACACATGTAGAGAAACAATTAAGCTAAAAGGCATTAAAACCAACAAGAACCACAAACGTAGTGGGGAAAAATAAGCGAAACGTCATACCACGGTTTTCGAAGGTCGTCTAACCCAGAAGTGGAATTGGAAGCAGGCGTGATTACAAATAGGGCTGGATGAAAGATAAAGAAAACGAAATTTCCAATTTGAACGCCTTTTTTTTACCGATTGACATAAAAATCGGACACAAATCTACACCATTAAGGTAAGAAGGCCACATACCAAATTTCATTTATCAAAGTAATTTTTTAAAGAAGTTATTGAGTTCAAAAGTATGCGATTATACGGACAGACAGTCAACTCTTTGACAGATTTGATCCAAAATTTGATACAAACCTACATTCCTGATGATAAAAATGTGTACCAAATTTTATCCACCTAGCTATTTAAGTGTGTGAATTATCCCGTTCACATTAACACGGACATACAGACTTCCCGTGGACGGAATTTGTCCAAAATTTGATAGACACCTACAAATATGTGTAAGAACCACATGCCAAATTTCATCCATGTAGCTTTAATAGTTTTTGAGTTATCGTGTTCACAGACACATAGACAGACATAATTCCAAAATTGTGTTTTTCGGACTCAGGGAGGTCTAAAACGTGGAGATTCATCAAAATCTCGAGTTGGAATTTTTTGACGATTACAATACTTTCTCTTTGTTCTATCGTATACGAGAAAGCAAAAAAGCTCTTCTATTATTTACTATTTATTATATTGGTTATTTTCACTTTTTTCCTGGTCTCTGCCTAATGCTTCCATTTTTCTTTCTAAAAATACATTTCCAACTCCATTTTAAGTCTTTTACTGTAAGGATCCCGTTTTCATGAAAAAAAAAGTTGTTGCCATTGGAAAATTTCGAAATGTTTTCACTATAACTGTAACTGTGAGAGCTGGACTTTTGTTCTGTACATCACTTTTCAGCGAATACCGTATAATAATTGCATTCAAAATTTTATTCCGTTCTGTATAACGGTACGCTAGCTAGGAGCTCATATATCGGAAAAGTCTTTTTATAATCAGCCTGTACTTTGAATGACATGATGAAATATTCTTTGAACAGATATGATTCCAAAAATCAGATATGAATTGATCATAAATAAAAAATCAAATTGCAGCTTTTAAATTACAAATAACTTATTACTTGTATTAACCTACGTTTCAGGGTGGCATCGTAATTTCATATTAGCTGAATGTGTCTTTTCTAACTTCGATTGCAATGATTAGTCTTTTCTATGTTTTTTGACTTTTTCATGTTTTGATTCTCTTCGTTATTTTACTCGAAAGGTATGCCTCCAGGGGTTCAGAAACAGCGCTTCAGCAAACTATAATGAAACATTTCGATCAGACAATTTATGTAGAGAAATTTGGGATTTTTAAAAGACAGCAGCGTAAAATATTATTTTCTTAAAATAAAGCCGTTTCATGTAACTGCCTCCTTTAATCGTTTTTCTAGAAGTCTTTATCTTGCCTCCAAGGAGCTTCGTTAAGTGCCTTATTATTACAAAGTTTGAACTTGGAATCAATAAATTCACTCTCGGCAAAGTAATGTTTAAAAGTTATTGACTAAGAAATGGTTCTTGTTTATATGAGTTATGGTAACAGGAAGCATTTTGTTGTTGAACTTTAAAATGAAGCTTAGTAATAATAATGGTAGAAAATAAATTGTCGATGCATGATATTTATTTATACACTTTATTTCAAGAAAGAAAATTTATTGTTCGATAAACATGACGTCTTAATGTTTGATGAAAGTATTAAAATTGTATAAAGGGAAGCTGCGGTATATATTTTTAGGAAATCCGTTCTGTTGTGACTAAACTGATTTTATTTATTCATATCATCATATCTTTGGTATTACGTGAAGTATTTGTAGTTTTTGTGCATGGTGAAATTTATATGTCAAAAACACGGTTTTAACAAAAATTTAGAAATATTTGTTTTGTATTTTTGTGTACTGAAATGAATAGAGATACGAGGCGGGGAAAATTGAATTTTCGAAATTTTAGGTTTTAAGAGGTACAAATTGCGTATTCCTCTTAATTTATTTCACTTAGAATTATTTTATTAAGTGCACTACACGAACTATCAAAGAAGTTATAACTTTTTTTTATTTCAGTGATAAATCTTCGAATTTCATTGTAATCTCGTCGACCAATCTAATTTTTTGCATCAAACAGTTTAAGTCTTCCAGCTGTAAAAGCAAAAAATTAAACATTTAGCTCAAAAAATATCATATTGCAATTACACATAAAAATCCCCTAAATATACATTTTAAAAGAATGCGTTGATTTTAAGCGCAATATAAGAAAAGCAGCTAAACAAATTGTAAAATGCATGAAAAATTCATTCATAAAATCTTATATACATTACATATATACACTTTATATACCTATAAATTACAGGTGTGATTAATGGAGGGGGTAATTTTTCCTTTCTTTTTAACTCTGAAAAGACCATGACCATGACCCACGTCCACCGACTCACACATTGGGTTTAGAGTCTACATAAACTCTGAAAAGAAAATTCCCTTCGTCTTCCGGATTGTCGACAGGAATTTTTTTTAGTTTTTTCTACAGGCAATAAAACGTATCACTGGATGTTTTATGCGCAAGATTTGCAATAAATAAAAACATGTGATATATGGAAAAGAAATTGTCACGTCCTTCGCCAATTACACCTGTAATTTTGATAATGGTGTAAGCTATGAGAATGAAAAAGTATGGAAGAGAACGCAACTGATGAGAGCTTTCCAAGGAAATATCACTTTTCAGCCCCTAACTTCTAAGCAATTGCAGCTATCGGAAAACTTACAGTACAAAAGTTGCTCGTTATATTGAGGCATTAGTTCTTCCAATTTGAATTTTCTTTCTATCTTCAATAGTCAGGAGTTATGGAGAAAGAGAATTTCATTCCTTTGAACGGGATGGTCCATCTATGCAATCGGTCGAGGTTTCCACCCTCCATACAACATAGTATTCGCCGTTTCAAATAGAATCAAAATTACTATAGTTATCGTATTCACATGATAAAATGGGACAAATTGTTGGAAAGCGCTCTCTAGCGGTAAACAGGCTGAGTTTCGAGCATGCATTGTCAAGTGATTTGTGCTTGTCTAGTTGTGTTCTATTCCCTCTTAACGTATTTATGACGAATTTTGAAACACTTTGTATAGAATATTAAAACATACAATATCCTTTTCTCGTCTGAAACTTTATTTTTTAAATTAAAAATGAGAGTTTCATTTTCACCAATCAATTTTTAAATCTCTTGGCTTCTCAAAAAAAAAAGGAAATGTGCCAATAGATTTCTAAAAACAGGAGAAATTTAAATTTTTCTCTAAGTTATTAATAATTTTTGAAGAATGACACAAAATTTAACCAAATATTGCGAGTGGCAACTCGGAGACAAATAAATAAATTATTTAAAATATCTCTAATATTTTCATTCAATAGAAATGGCTACACCAAAGATAGAATAATCCTTTCTGTTTATGGAAACATAGTTTCTAATTAATGAAAATTATCTGTTTAACTAATTGTCGTGAAACTTTCCATTTCTTGTACCTCATTCATGATAATTCACGTGCAAATAATTTGATTTTCTCGCTAAAGGCAGATTCTTGTCACTTAATCTGTTTATTGAAATATAATCCACTATGTACGCTATTTTAGTCAAAGTTGAAACGAAGAATGATAATAAATGCAGTATAAATGGCTTTAAGAACAGGAAATGCTTATTTAAATTCTTCACCGTGATGAAATTGTTATTTCAAACGATAATATTTGTTTTGTTAGATTAACGTATGTATTTGACCTACTTCTCTCAAAATATCGGTTTTGGAATTTTTGTTTCATTACATGAAATAGAATTTCTAGATTAGTTCGAATGCTTTTGTTCCTTTCTGAGAAAGATTTGAATATTTATTTTAGCCAAAGTAATGAACATTCGTAGTTGGTTTGAATTCTAAATGTGGTTTTCTCAGTTTCAGATTTTTGTACGCTATCGCATCTTAGTTAAACTTAATATCATCAAAAGCTCAAGTTCTGTTTGCTTAAAAATTTGCTTCTTGTTTTTTAAACTTAATAAAGGAATTAGATTATTATTATGATTGTACAATGGTTTTTGAGAAGATATTGATGTACAAGTGTAAAGTTGTGCATATTTTTTAAATGTGAAAAATAAAAATGACTTTGTATACCATAAAATATTGCAATTTTAAAAACGACTGTTGAATAGCTGTTGTTGTGAGGACTATTCAATTGACAAAAGGTAAATAATAGTTTTTTTATATTTTGCGATGAGCGTAAATTAATTTTGTTGTCATTTTTTCATTATTTGGAAATCCAATACTAATTTGAAAATTGTTTTCCTATAGTTATTTTGTAACGATTTAGGAGCATTTTATAACATCTTTTATAAAAAATCATTTTTAATAAACTCCGTTGGTGTTCTTATATATGAGTAAAAAACGTTGTTAATATGCGTCCCCCCCAAAGGGCTGTTACTCAATGAAAAGTCAGTGTCTAAAACGTTATCCACTTCTCCTCTAAAGGGCAAACAAATTGAATGAAAATATTACCTATATTATTAATTACTGCATTGATTTACATGCTTGTTGTCAATTCGTCAAAAGCAAATAAACATGCAATTACAACACACAGACAATTATATTAGATCAGTTTAGGTACTGTAATAATTAATTAATTAATTCTTTTAAAAATTTGGCATAAGAATTTTGTTTTTATATGTGATTTTTAGCTACAGTTTTTTTACCATTCATTCTGCATGAATATATCTATAATTTAGTTTATAATGTACGTTTTTATTCTCTATTACAAAGTGGTCAATATCTTACTTACTTTTTAAAAATTTATTGCTAGATGTTGTTATAGCCATCATCATGAAGGTCTGTACGGGAACCCGGGGCAAAATGAAATACCTAAGGTTTGGAGGACTGTAAAATGGTAAATAATACTCAGAGACGTTTGAAAATGCAACGTTATAAAATATATTTATTTGTTAACACATAATGAATTTAAAAACTAATCTATGAACAGTACATAAATTTTTATTCACGATTTAGTAAACTTTATGAAATGGTCCATTTTACTCCGTGGCTGGAAGAAAACGGAACCTGGTTTTATGTACTCTTCGAAAATTCTTAAATATAAAAAAAGAATTGTTTTCTTATGACTATTTAACACACTATAAGTTATATTAAGTATAAGAAATCTCAATAAAATTACTTCAGACATTAAATCTGTAATTAAAAATCAAACAAAGGAAAAGTGAAGTTAACGACAAAACTCATAAATGAGAAATGCATCTTCGTCAGCACTTTCTACTCTGAAGTAGGGAAACTACACTGGGTCAAAACAGAACCGGGTGCCGTTTTACCCCGGTCCGTTATGCCCCAAGTGCAGAGGTTAACAAAGAACTACTGTAAGGCTAGGTTAGAAACTAAGGAACTACAATACAAGTATATGAATAAACAGTCCGAAGAGTGATATTGACGAAAAAGCAGTACTTATCCAAACATAATAATAACTTATTTGAATTAACTTAGGAAGAAAGCTCGGTGAAACTACAGTATTATGTTCAAAAACGAGGAACTCTTCTAAACTATGCGTAGTAGCCAACTCTCATGGACTTTGACAGTTCAGTCGTGGGCAATAGGATATCTTATGAAATTCCACGAGTTTCCACTAATTTGCGCAACAAATTGGGCGAAAAAATGAAGGGGTTCTGTTTTATCCCGTAGTTTTGTTTTGCCCCGGGTTCTCTTACAATATAAATATAATCTCCCGCTTCCATGTATTCAGATTTCTTCCCCCAAATTAACAGTAAAGCTTATTAAATCACTCTACAAAGCAAAAGAACGACAATAACAACAAAAACATTTTCTTACGTTTCAATCCTAAGGAATTTTATGTTCCGCATATATTTTCAATTCCTTTAAACAATCTTCGAAACCCAAATATACACGTTACGCTGCGTGAAGTTCTTTCACTTAACAGTATTCTCTTTCTAAAGTTACTGTCATAAGTTTGCTGACAGAAATTGCGAGACTACGGAAGCTTGCAAGTAAAAGACAGAAAAGGAAGCGCGCGAGAGAAAAAAAATGCACCTAAAGTTTTCAGAGTCAAGTCATCTATTAACGACGTTCTTCTGTTCTCCGAAGACCTGTCTCTTTAAGAGAGAGGGAAGAAGAACAACAAAACACAACACAAAAAAGAACGAAGGGGGACGCACACGAGGAATTTTTCTTTGTTGTCGAGGGACTGCGAGTTCATTTTCTGCGCTTGAGTCGAGAGTGGAAGATTTATCAAAAGCACACGACTCGACGTTTCGCTTTATTGTGTAAGGAATATACTTTTCTTAAAGAAATCGTGGGAAATGCTTCGAAGGTTCCTCAATTAACACACAACGTGTTTCCAACTTGCTTGGTGCCTTACAGAAGGCCCATTTCAATAAAACGGAAATCATTCTAAGCAGCCTTTTTAATACTTTGTACTGTATGTTCGCAATTTTCACCTTTGAAGATTTCAAATATGAGGACCGAGAAATATATTTTCTTTGGTCCTTGCATCATCTAACTTGGAGAGTGTTTACCTGTGATATTTTAGATACCACTCCAATTTTATTTATATATTTTCATGATTCTTCCAGAGCCATAATTTGAAGAACAGTAGTGACAATAATGTCTTTTTGGAATCTAATAAATAATGATTATAATTATTAAACCATTGGGAGTAGACAGACAAGATAAGGATTACGGTTTAAAGAGACAGTGTCTGTACCCTCTAGGCGCAAAGGAGAGTTAACAAAAGGAAGGAAAATATAATGTCATGAGTATAATGTCGCAATTATGCACAGAGAATGTTGCAGCAGCTAATGGGCACGGATATTGTTACTTCATGTTTATGACGATTCCATAACTTCTTTCGTTCAGCATGTTCATTACGACGATTATTCTTGCCAAAGATGTTTAATTCTTTCTAATATTTTCACTAAAACACTATAATATTTGATCACTGTGTTTAAGGACATGAAAGGCTCTTGTGAAAGGGCAAAATTGTTGTATATTGCTTTGTAATACTTAATTGCAACATAAACCAAATATGAGGAGATAAGTTTCCAAATTTTACTGTTATAATGAAATATATTAAATCCTGTTTTATGCTAATTGCAGAGTCATCTCATGAATGCATTGGATTGCAAAACCCTATATTGCTTTTTTACATTTGGAATATTGAGCCGAAAGTCTGTTCTGGCATCAGAGTTTAATATTAATATAAGAAAAAGTCCTCCGGTGTTAAGAACACCTTTTTACTCTTAAAAGTACTTCCAATAAAAGTAACGTAAGTTTTGGTGATTCTTTTGGAATTGTGGGGACAAAAAATATCGTGTTTAAAGAAATAAAAATGCCTTATGTTTATAAAGGATACTTTTCCTTAAGTATTAAAGAGGACTAGTTTAATTTAACACCATAATTAACCAGCTGTACATGATTAGATTCATAATATATACATATGTGTCACGATTGATTCATGAAACTTGAATAAGATTTGACTTACGCTTCTGGATTTGTATTCGCCATATTTCAGAAATTAAAATGAGTCAAAATAAATTTTAAGCCTCTTTCTCCATTGACCAACGCAAATATTCGTTTGTAATTGGTATTTGGATATCATGCCAGTATTCATGCCTTTTAATTATAATTTTTCTTTTATTTACTATGCACTGTTTCAAATAATGTGGAAGTTATGTTGCTTACTGTTACAAAAGTCTTTCTGTGGGTGTATGGTGTAAACAGTTCAACACGCAGGATAATGGAGAATGAAGGTTCATTCATAAATGTGCAGGAAAACACTTAGCACAGGTACAGGAAACAATAGTTATTGCTCAGATTAGCAATGTAAACAGACAACAATTCACAGGTAATAACAGTTCAGCATTTTGATATTTAGCAACGCAAACAGTCAGCAAATAACTAATAACGACAATAACAGCACTTTCAATAGCGCTCAGCTCACCAGCTTCCTAGCTCGCACTGCAGACGAAACTCTAAAGTCGTTCCCAATGGATCAACATTACTACCGCTCGGCGTCTAACAGCTTACTAGTTGGCACAGCGGATAGAACTCCAAAGACGTTCGCGCTTCAAGGCGATCCCAGTCGATCAACGTTCCCTCCGTCATCCAAGCGCTCTCCTTATATAGTTTCTCCGGCAGGCCGTGACGTCACATGGAATGATCTAGTACATTCAAGCGTATCTCCTCTCCTAATAGAGATATCGAGAAGATTCCAGCACCTTTGAGATCCCATATTTCGTCGCCAAATTTGTCGCCAAGGTCAGGGGTCCAGACGTGGCTGCTGTCGGTAATCTCATACTTAGCCCTGTAAAACTCTCTTCCCAACCATAAGACTCACATTGCTGGGAAGCGACTTTCCATGTTTGTAACACTTCGCATTCAGCTTAACCTTTAATTTATCGAAATAACTTACAAGCAACTTTTTAATTTTATTTTGGCATCATTAGATACGTTTTCATGTAGAATTACCTCAGGAAAGATGAAAAAACTTTTTTAATTAAATAAAATAATTTAAATAATTTGATTAATAATTAAAAAAATAATTTTTGTCTTCATCTGCCATTTTACTGTTAGTTGTCGGAACTACATTCCTCGTGTTCAAGTGAATACTGTAAGGAAAAACGTTCAAATTACGAAGATGTAAGCGTGAATAAAGTAGTACTTTTAAGTACCGTCGGGAAATAAAGGATTAAAATTCTATAGTAACCAGCCAATTTTATTAAGACTTTATATGCGAGAAACATGCATTCTCGTCCCGGTCTGTACACTAAAACTATTAACCCAGCGCATTTCCCAGCGAGTTAAATGATGAATGGGGATAACTCGGGATTCCCGGCGAACTCTATTCAGGATTTAAATTTAATATTTCACTGGGAGTAGGAGTATCTATGCATCGCCATGGATAACCTATGCAATATCAGTCACATTATATAGAGTTTAATATACAGCTAGATATGAGGTTTACGCATGTGCGTTACATGTTTACCAGCATATTTCATATAGAGCTGCACCAAATTTCTGATTATTCGGGCGTGGGTTGTATGGCTTGAGGGTTATTGGTGCTGAATATTTTTCTTTTTATTATTATTTTACTTCGGTGGTAGGCGGCGAATATTTTGAGTTGCTTTTGCATTCGAGAGGTGACTCTCAGCCAACATTCTAGACGGTACATCATTTTGACGTTTCTTGATTTCGATGGTTAAAAAACTACCTACAAAGTTGAAAAAAGTTGTAGAATAATTTTTCAGGAAAAATGAATTTACATAAAACGCATATTTTATGTTCCAAAGCAATAATATGAGCTCTTGTAAATCAGTGAATGAATATGCATCTAATTACTTTTCCGAGTACAAAGGTTTAATATTTTCAGCACTCTGGTTGTTGCCTTCATTATTTAGTTTTATGATTCTTTGAATATTTGTATGGGTTATTTATTATTGGTTTGTTAGATTAATTCTCTGACTCTCGAACTTTTTAAAAATACTATTTCGACGCAACGTTTAAAAGTATGTTCAAATACTGTTGAACCAAGCGATTTGTTATTTAAATGCAAGGTTTTATAAGTATAATATGATTCAAAGTTTTAAAAGTACTAAACGAGCCCATTAGTTTGCGAAAATCACAGGATGCAGCAGAAAATAGGCTTGCTTCCAACTCGCGGAAATCGTAGATAAGCAGTCAGAGAGTTAATATCCTGTCTGGAAACTATACGAGGGCAATTTTTCCACCTTATCTCGAAATTTTGAACCGTGATCAAATGATGAAGATCCTGAACACCTGAATCCGCAAATTCCTATCTTCCAAAATTCACGCCTCACCAATCTGAATGCATTAAATCCACGACGGATGGCCACATATATATATGGAATGTCGGATCTCGACTCCGTGATCCAATCCGTCACTATGCTATCCGTATTCAGTACTGTGTGTCTTTTGATAATCTTGACAAAATTAAATTTGTGGTGCCGCTTCAGCATTGTGAGAGCGCATCTCTCTAACCTTTTTTGGGCAAGCCGCGCAGCATTTTCTAGCTATAAATGACATAAACCAGGGATGGGGGAACCTGCTGCCTATTTGAGTATTTTTTTGTGGCTTTACGAGTTATTTATAATTTTCATTGAAATAATATACTTGTCTGTAATATAATAATAATTATAGAGCAATAACCAGTAAGATTCTGCTGGTGCGGCCTTTTGCCCATCTACCGAATTTAATGAGGCATATCAGTGCAAAAAGTTTCCCCACCCCTGGTATAAACGAATTTGTATAGGATTTTTCTTTTATTTGCTTTGTCCGTAAGTACGCTTGTATTCAATGAACTTACCTATTGTCACCTGCAGGCAATGAACTAATTCTTTTCCTATGGCCAGAGCGAAAAAGACAGGGTCTTCTTAAAACATTTAAGTTTTACTTGTCAATTTTATTTGTTTTTATCCTATTTTTCATTCAATACCCAGGAGAGCCGACTCAACTTTAAGGCTTTAGATTGTTGTTTGACTCTCTAGGGTTTTATATCCTATAAAATATTCCGCTTAACGTTAAACTACTTCATCCCATTCGAATCTATTTTCCGATTTCGGATTACTTTTAAGAAGTTAACCAGACCCAGCTTCAACGAATCTTGTTGCTCAAGTATTTTTTAAATTTCATTCTTAACTTTTCTGTGCATAAAATTGTCTAATCTTGATCTCTCTGCATCGTCTTCGCTCGTATTTCCATGGAGTAATCTTGGATGTAATCTTGGTCCTACAACTTCTAAATGAAATTGCTTTTTCAGAAATGAAACTACTGGATGGACTTCATTTACCTATTATGTATCTTGTGGGGTGATACGTTTTCCACACACTCACACACAAAAAAATGGGGTGGCAATTTTTTCAGCCGAGAAAGAATAGGAAGCAAGAAAAAGAATTACATTTTGCGTTAAATCCTTTTTTATTTAGGCTATTTTTTTGTAAACGAACAGAGGTAAATTTATTTTCGCATTTAATTTAGAAATAATTCGGTAAGGTTGTTTAAACCATTTATTTTTGCATCCAAAATACAAGTTTCTGCACATTTCACTGAAAATACTGTAGAAACACTTGCAATGTCTGGATATGTAAGGATTCTCTCACTTATATGCACACAAGTCAAAACATTTTTTAAGTATTATATAAGACTGATAAGAATATTTACAGATTAAGTCTTAAACGTATTCTTTTTGGAACTTAATGAACTCCAGGAGATGTATATGCTCAAAATACAAAAACAGTTAAAGGAAATAAATAATAAACTAAATAAACGGCCTTCCGATCTTGTGCGATAGTGCTGGATATCGAAGGACACATATCAATATTTTATGCTTACATGCAGGTATGCAGAAAAAAAATTCATGATATATCTTAGCATTAGACTCGATAAATTCATGCAGCAGGTGCCCCGAGGTATGCTATCGATCCAGAATTATTGCGATAAGACACGTTTATGATAAAAGAGCGTTATTTTTCTACGTCATAAAGGCCGAAATCCCGAATAAAATTGCTCTAGACCGCGATTTCTCAATCTATGTGGGTAATGACCCCTTATGGGGTCGCGTGTCCTAGTTTTGGGAAAGCATTTTACAAGCATTTTATTGATAAAGAGACAATATTAAAGGGTCGCTTTCTAGAAGATTCTATAATATTAATGAGCATTACTAAGTCAGTAAGTTATTTTGCTTAGGATTATTTAAATAAAATTTGAAACTCACTCATAAGCTAAATTTCTTTTTGTTTATCATTTCAGCTTTTTTTTACGAGCGGTAGAGAGACTACACCAATAGAAATTTTTTTTCTTCATTTCGAACAGGCTTTCATAATTGTTGTACTATTACGCCATTAAGACTTCACTTTCTCCGCTTAGGCAATATGTGGGCTCTTTAATCACCTTATAGATAGTTTTACTCTCCTGTTTCATTGGTTCACCAAATGTGTAATGAACAGGCGAATTGCCGGAAAGAGAAAACAAAATTCGTATTCCAAACGAGCGTCTATCATTTCCAATGATTTGAAAAGGAAGGTGGAACGTAATTTGAACCTCCTGGACCACCGAAACAGCGTGGCGTGTTAACTATCTGAAAAAATATTTTTAAAATGCGCCCTCATTTAAAAAATTCGTAGTTGAAACATTATTAGTTTTTTTAAAATTAATTTTTGAGAAGTGTCCAACAATTCCGGATATACGGACACATCAATGGCAGAAAAGCAAAACTAAAGCAGAAACAGAACAAATAAAAATGCAGATTACACAGTTCAAAAGCTCCAGTACGATATCACAATAGTACTCCGAAGATTAATCAGGCTCTAGTTTGATATAGTTCTCACGGCATCACACATTCATTAAACTTTACCTTTTAACTTAATTTAGTTGTGAGGGTATGAACTCTAGTCCACCTGAAAATGGATCGTAGAGCAAAACTAAAACAGAAACAGAACAATTAAAAATGCAAATTACACAGTTCAAAAGCTCCAGTACGATATCACAATAGTAGTCCGAAGATTAATCAGGCTCTAGCATGATATAATTCTCATGACATCACACATTCATTAAGCTGTACTTTTTAACTTAATTTAGTTTAGTTTAGTTTTAATTCTCTAGTCCACCTGAAAATGGATCGAGAGAAAACAGCTTAAGAAGTCGCGGCTTATCCCGTAATCTAAAGTGAAAGAAACCCTGTTTTAAAGAGGCGAGGACAAACTCGGCTTCTTCTGAAACGTGATCGCCAGCATGTCAAAAGCCGTCCATCAAACGAGCTTCCTGCGCTATCTAATCAGCCGAGAGTAAACATCAGTTCGCAATCGGCATAAACACACAGACGGGATGCTGTGATCTCCAGCACAACTCGGCACTCTATCAGAGGTTCTCAACCAGTGGTACACGTACCTCTTGGGGGTACGCGAAGGACTAATTAGTGGTACTCTAAATCAATGTTGGTAATGGCGGAAACAAGAAAACATAAGGAATTAAAAAAAATTAGAGAATTTTATTTCCCCAAGTGAATACTTGATATTTGATAACTATAACACTTGAATAGTTGATTATTACTAAGTGTAATTTTTAGCTGTCCTTATAAGTTTATGCGAAATTGTTACAATCTGGCTTTCATTTGTTTTGGAGTTGAACTAATATTATTGTAGAAATGGAATAAAAATTAAAAATCAAAAGTAAGTCCTGCAAATAATATTAATTCGAGTCATTTGACTCTTGATCTAGACCTAAGGCCTTAACATTATTGATAAAAACTTCTTTGCATAGACGGATGTTTGGGGGTGGATATGATAGTAGGGAGTAAGAAAATGAAAAAGATGAATCAAGGGGTATGCGAGGAAAAAAGAGTTTGGAACCTCTGGTCTATGGAATAAACGAGTGTACTATGGAAGGGTTCTTTTTCATGGGTAAAGAAAGTGCAAAAGAAAGGGGACAAACTTTTAGCCGCGTAGCCCGGGCATGCTATCTCTATCTTCTTCATAACCTCATTTAGCTTTCATAATCGAGACAGAAGCAGAAATATATTTTAATTTTAAAATTGCATCACATAATTATAAGTATATTCTCATACTAAAATAAGTTACTATAATGAGTTTAAAATTAAATTTATAGTTTAATTTATTAATTACGTTTTAGTTTAGTATATATAACCTAATTTAGTTATAATATTTTCACTATAAATGCGGAACTGTATTTCGTATATAGTTCTTGGCATTATAATTGCTAAGACTTTTAATTCGTAAGCATTTAGTTATATTTTCTAGTTCTTATCTTGAAATATTTCGGAGATTTATCCTATGCTTTTCCCAACAATTGGCTTTCGCAAAAGGTTGGCGCCTTTACAATTGGAATTTAATGCAATATAATCGATTCCTAAGATCGATTGGCATTTGATTGTTGGAATTCCAATTCTGGGTTGTCTTTTTCATAGTAATAGTTTATAATCTAATTATCTTTATGTATTTCATTGTATGATTATTAATAAGGTAACATTATTTTATATTTATTTTTAATTATTGGTTTTATAGGTGTATATACTGAAAATGTTATTTGAGTTTTAATTATTCGTAATATATATATTCTATTCGCTGCTCAAGAATAAGCGGCTTCTGAAACATCGATATCCCCCTTACGCGTCTCCCTAAGCCGCTGGTTTCCTCCCTCTGATAAGATGTGAGAAGTGGGAAAAAAATTGAAAAAAAAAAAAAAAAACCCTGCTTAATGTGTAAACAAAATAAGAAGAAGACCATTCTATTAGCACTGAAACAAAATACTACATTTAAAAGTAAGTAAATACTTATTAGTAATGAAAAAGGTAGTTTGAGATATTAATTATTTAACAAACTACAATTCATTAGAAGATGTAGTGATGCAAACTGATATAGAAAAGAAGTTCCTAATAATTTAAGGTTTATAACCTTTGCTCTGAATCATATATTTGTGAAGATAGCGTTTACATATATATTTACTATGTAATTTTTTTTCTATTTTAATAATATTAATAGCAACACTCGTAAGATTAAATTCAAAAAATGTTATATCATAAGCACTTAAAAATTAATGAACATTAAATTGTATCGCGTGGTTTCCCAATTTTTCCAGACGTTTTTCCAACCGTTCTCTAAAACCGTGTGTGGAAAACACTGCTCACCTAAAAAATCAGGGGTATTCGTCTCTTGGCTTTCTCGCATTCTAACTTTTTATGGCTTGTTGTGAGTTCGGCATTGCCATTTAGTGGAAAAAAATAAATTTGAATTTTGGAACTATACCTCTTCTCGTCGACCGATTTTGTCTAAAATATGACACAAATCAACAACTTGGCGTATATATGAGATATCAAATTTCATTTGTCTAATTCGTTGTAATCATGTATTATCGGTTTCACATGCACACGGGTAGACAGACAGTGTAGCGTTTATAATAGTGCAGGATTTCGTAGGAAGCTACAGACAAATCTACAATTTTGATGTTATGACCACATGCGAATTTTCATTTATCTAGCTTATTGCGTTTTTTGAGTTGTGTTCACATACACTTGGTATAGACAGGCAGTCTTCCCGATGATAGATTTGGCCGAAAATTTGAAAAAGGGTTACAAATCTGATGTTATTGCTACATAACAAATATCATTCATCTATCGCTTTAAGTTTTTGTGTCTTCATGTTCTCATAGAGACAGAATACCGGCCTTACTCCTGCGCCCATAATCATGACATTTACTAAACAGTTGAATGAGCATGGGTCTTGATACAGGCATACAGTCAGAAATCCACCCATAACTTTCTCGTATCCGCCCTAACGCGGGTGGGGAAAAATACACAGAGATGCAGTAACATGGACGACACAGGTGGGGAAAAACGCGCACGCCGTTTTTTGCATCGTGGAATGGTGAAGAAATGGAATATGCAATTTGAACACCTTCTTTTCAACCGATTGAAACCAAAATTGGACACAGATCTACAATTAACATAAGAAGACCTCATATCAATTTTTATTTATCTAAGCCATGGGGGTTTAGAAGTTATCATGTTCACAAGATTATACAGACCAACAGACAGTCAATCCTTTGATTTGGTCCAAAATTTGATACGGACCTACATTCCTGATGATAAAAGTGTTTACCAAGTTTTATCTATCTAGCTATTTAAGTTTTTGAGTTATCGTGTTCACAAGAACACGGACAGATTTCCCGAGCACGGATTTTGTACAAAGTTTGATAGAAACCCACGAATTATGTATAAAGATCACATACCGAATTTCATCCCTCTAGGTTTAATAGTTTTCGAGTTATCTTGTTCACAGACAGACAGAAATAATTCCAAAATTGTGTTTTTCGGACTCGGGGATTTCTAAAACGTGGAGGTTCATCAAAATCTCGAGTTCGAATTTTTTGACGATTACAATACTTTCTCTTCGTTTACAAGAAAGTAAAAATTCTTTTTTGGACTCGAGAAGTTCTGAAAAGTGAATATTCAATCAGAATCTCAGGGAAGTTATTGACGATTACAGTACTTTTTCTTTCTTCTTCGTTTACGAGAAATAAAAAAGAATAACTCGTTTATCTCGCAGGATGCCAAGTTAGGTTTGAGAAGTGAATGGATAGTCGCCGACCGATAATGATGAAGTGTGGATTTTGAAGCCTCTCGGTTGTAAGCTGAGTGTGACTTGTTGACAGACTTCTCGTTTCAGAGATAAGGGACCCTTTTAAAAGCAGAAAATGAACCGCTGAAGCGCTAAGAGTAGAGGAAGTTTGTATATTTAAAACGCTGACC
The DNA here is from genome assembly GCA_013235015.1 of Araneus ventricosus. Classification (NCBI taxonomy): domain Eukaryota; kingdom Metazoa; phylum Arthropoda; class Arachnida; order Araneae; family Araneidae; genus Araneus; species Araneus ventricosus. The sequence continues at coordinate 409,199 of BGPR01000571.1, read as the reverse complement.
TCTTTAAAGATTTGAAATAAACAGTTTTTTCGGAGATGTGGCGATGTGGCGAAATAAATGCACACTTTGCTCTTGATTTACATGTTAGTTTTGTGCCCCGAAAATGCTGAGTGATTTGAAATCGTACAATCGGAATACACATATAAGTCTGAAAAGAAATATGCAATTAATGCAAAAAATTCATATGAGAGAGTGTTACTTAAAAAAAGAATTTATATTAAAAAATAATGCTTATTAATTCAAGCAAGTTTGTAAGCATGGTAAAACAAACAAAAAATTATGTAAGTAAATTACACATTATCTTTTTCATTATTTACCTGTTAATAACAAGGCTACTGGTTTTCTTTCTTTCTTGGTGACATATTTACTCCACTGCTCAAGCTTTACCACGCGCCATCATCAGAGCGCCTGCCAAGCGAATGTTTGGAGGAAAGTGGCGACTCCATTTTATCTCTAATTCATTTGATGTTTCACTCATATTCATACTTTAAAAATAATTTTAAAGCCTTTACGTATAATAGTTAAAATTGAGCATTAAAATCTTTCTTTTATGAAATTTTTTCATCCACTCCTCTTCTTCACTTTCTTTTATTTCATCGCTTTCGTGCATGTAATTTAGCGAAAAATTCTCGAAATTATTCTATGATATCAAAACCGAAATCGACTAACATAGCGAAATACAAATATCAAATCCTGCAATCAGATTCTAGAGTAGAATTGAATGAAGTGACATTTTAAAGAAAAGACGTCTTTATTTTATCTTTATTTCTTTAAATCTTTATTTTGAAAAATTCGTAATATTGCGAAATAAATATAATATAACAAATTTTTAATGTAGGAACTATTTCAGAATTATTGCACATCATTTGCTGGTCCTGCCATAAACGAGCAGCAAACATAAGCTATCTTCCCTCTATATTCATTTATATTTTCTGTATTAAAATGTTCAATATTCATGAACGATGAACATTCACTTTTTGACGATTGTGGAGACAAAGTTCATCAGATTTAATAAATCGTTAATGATTCCTAAATTGTGCAGTGTATCGTGTCCCTTTAAATAGATTCGCATCGGCCAACTTTGAGTGAGGCAAAGATTTGAAAATGTACGAATAATTTGAAAAACGACCACAAACTGATCAATGAAACCAAAAAATATATTTTTCCAATACGAAAAGGACGAATAATTCGAAAAACGACCACAACCTGATCAATAAAACCAAAAAATATTTTTTTCCAATATGAAAAGGACGAATAATTCTAAAAACGACCACAACCTGATCAATGAAACCAAAAAATATATTTTTCCAATATGAAAAGGACGAATAATTCGAAAAACGACCACAACCTGATCAATGAAGCCAAAATATATATTTTTCCAATACAAAAAGGACGAATAATTCGAAATCGACCACAACGTGATCAATGAAACCAAAAAATATATTTTTCCAATATGAAAAGGACGAATAATTCGAAAAACGACCACAACCTGATCAATGAAACCAAAATATATATTTTTCTAATACAAAAATAAAAAAAAATACCACACTTAAAATTGGGTGAGTGCATACAAATAATACTGATGATCATTTAGTTTTTGAAAATAGGAGCATTCGTCGGAAGGATAACGGCAAATTAAATTATACAGAAAGTATGGTCCCAAGTATAAGAGGGGTTATTTCGTAATTTCGAATAAGTTTCGGTTATCTTTTGAAAATGGAAACTAATCGCTCGTTTTAGATAGATAATAGTGAAAATAAAAGAGGTTTCAAATAACTAATAAGATCTACCTGCTCATATCCTTCTCTTTCGTTTTCCCCCAGTCGGGTTTTAAAACACAATCTCACTTATATCTGATTTTTAATATACTCTCTTAATGATACGCATTTTATGGTAATTCTTTACTAATGATATGAGTGCTGATTTAAATGGCCGAAATGCCAAATTATGCCTAGTTCCGAGAATTTCCCTCATTCTACACTCGAAATAAAAAGTATGCGAAGCATTTTCTAAATAACATTCATTATAAAAAATAACATTTCTTTTCAGAAACGGAAAACTTCTGGTAACTGGTTCTTTGTTTCAGGAATTGAAAAAAGAAAATATTTCGTTCGCATTTCTTCCTTTCTTCTGAAAAACTGTTACTATTTTTTTTTATCAGTTCAGCGTTTTCAACCCTCCATTTCCCAAAAACTTTAAACAGGAATTCTTAGCTTTTCCTTTCCGGCTCATGTATTCTCGAGAAAATATATTCATTATTCTTCATCATTAATGAAGGAAAAAATATTTCAAAATATAATGTGGATTTGAAACAACTAATTAAAACTTCACAAATAAATGCATTTTATTGAGTTTTCTTTTGTCAAAATTAACTTATTTTTTGTTTTTCAATTTGTGTATGGCATGGGATCTTGGAAAAGCTTTCATTTATGCATGAACATTTTTCCTTGCTTGCGCCATTAAACCTCAAACAACCAAACCAAACCATTTTTCCTTGACCCCTAGTGAAAAAAATTTAAATAACCTTGACTCAAACGTAGAGAACCGTTGTTCTGTAAGGAGCTTCAAAGCAATACTTAGTCTGTAAAACTTGCTCCATGGCAAACATACTTTTCTTGCTAGGCAGCAGATTGCCCAGCGTTGTAATGTGCGTGTTCATTTTACACCTTATAAAAATTGATTGATTCAACGATAAGTTTTTGGAGTTTGACTCATTAAGTTATTCATTTTAGATGACTAAGATAAGATGCTTTTTTCGATAAAAAAACTCAGACTTTTCGTTATGAAACGCATACTTTGATTCAGAATTTTTTTAATCACGTATTTTTTTGAATTAGGCTTATGAAGTGCATTTTTTAGTAAGGATTTGAAGAGATCTTCGTTACAATTTTATATCTGCCTATGAATTTTATCAAGCATTATATATTATGGATTTTTTTCTCTTTCGCGTTAATTTTTGGAAATAAGTTTTCGTTAAAAACAAGTTAAGTTATATTTCGTTACTATTTCTTAACTCGATATTATTTCTTATCTTGTATGAAAAATTTACTTATTTGAAAGCTGAACTTTTAAAATTGGATTTTGTCAACGGCTTCTATGTTTACTCGCCGGAAGTGACAGAGACAGACCAAAACTGAAAGTTCTTTCCGAGTCCCTCAAAGATCGGAAGGTGAAGGACTCAGAATTTCCTTTTATTCCCGGTGTTGGTGTTAGATTTTTTTGAATTTCTAGGATATTATGACACAAATTATTCAGGTTTAAATTCTCATTAAATGAGGAAGGTAGATTTTGTTATTGCATTGTTGTTAATATTTATTACACGCTTTACGAATATGATAATTATATAAGCATTGATACAGGCTTGTATACGAAATCTGAAAAAGTATAACAGTCACTAAAGTCTTTATGTTTTCATCTATTGATTATAGCAAATGCTCAGTACAGTAGTTGGACGTAAAGTTGATAGATAAACTGTTGTTTTCGAATCTGGCAATTCAAATTCTAGTCTTATTAATTTTATCAGCCTTTATGCGTTAAATGAATTTTCTGCGTTTTTTGTATAATTTTATAATATTAGCATTTTCACTATTTTCTGCGTATTCTGGTGTTTTCTTTTTAATATTTTAAAATACAAGTATTTCTTGGTCTCAGATTGCTATGTGGATGACACATTTTTTCTCCCCTTTTTTCAATTTTTACGTATACAAATGATGCATAAGAGGAAGTGTTACAATCGTCAGGAAGTTCGAACTTTCTGAATTTCGACATTTTAAGCCTATCTGAGTCCGTAAAAACAACTTTGGAGTTATGTCTATCCATCGCTTACACCGAAATTGCAAATATGCATCAAATTTTGATCCTGATACGTTTACGAGGAACGGTACGAAACATAAATAGGGACTCTATTTTCTTTACTGTTCTATGAAACTACAGAGTGAAGACTTCTATTTAGATTTATTTTTTAATATGTGAGTTACCATTCAAGTTAAATTGGAAAAAAAATCATATTTATTAAATTTGTTTATTCACCTACGAGTTGCCATCCACCTACATGTAAATTATTATATGCATTTTTATTTTTTTGTCTTTCTTTGAAAGCGCGTTCCATTCAGGTCAGTGAAAATATGAAATGTATTTATTTGCTACAAGTTATCGTTGCTATATCAATAATAATTCTTCTAAAAAAACAGTGAAACCAGAGAAGAAATTGTCCGCAATGAAATCGGCGTAACTGAAATCATGATGATTTGTATCATAAATGGCTTAAACATTGTTTTTGTACAGATAATAATTTCCGAAACTATCTCTGGCAAACATCAAATTTAGGAAATCACAAAACTGTCAGCAGAAAAGATGGATTTTTATTCTTCCAGGAGATTTTTATGGATGCAAGTCGAAAATGTTTGGTTTGCTTTACACAAAGACATAGAACACACTTTATGTTTAGAACACACTTTATAAGGGACATTTTTGCTTGCAAGTACAAGAAAGTTAAGGAAAGAATATTGCCGAAACCTGCGGCCTTAAGGTCGCATATGGTCTTTTTGAGTTTCTTATGCGGCATCATCAGTTATTTACAATTTGCATTGAAATAATGTAATTGTCTGTAATATAATAATAATTACAGAACAATAACACTTAAGATTCTGCTTGTGCGGCCTTTTGATCAACAGCCTAAATTTAATGAGGCCTTTCTGTGCAAAAAGGCCCCCGAGTCTATACGAAAGTACGCCTCTTCTCATCAGGTGTCTTTCTATACCAATAAAAATCTAGAGAATTTCGTGAAATAACTTATAACTTAAATTCCTGCTTGATGAGTGATATCTGGGAAGTTTTAATGAATAAACTTAAATTTCAATATTGTTCCAACTCATAAAATAACGGAAATTACTCCGCACGATGCTCATCGAATTTTTGATGAAGCACGATTCTTTCTTTTCATGTAGTTTGTATGATATCCAGGATATTGCCTTCTTTGAGACATCATTTTCTGTTAAGTGGATAACCATTATTTGGTCCTAAATACTTCCTGACACGAGAAGAAAGCAATTCTAGAAAAGTAACGGGTTTTCTGGTAGTTTGGATGATAGAGGAAAACTGAGTAAACGTGATCAAATGATTTTCTTCTAAAAGAGGAGCAATATATGTTTATTATAGATTCTGGTATATTCAACTTAAAGAAAACGAGAAAAATCTTAAATATATTATTGTTTTTCTTCAAATAGCTAACTAAGAAAAAAGTGATAAGTCAAAGTGATATGTTCCAAAACTGTTGTGACCTACTTAGAGTGGTATGTAATGGAAAATATTGGATTAAATTTGTAGTGCATTTTATTTTCATAAAATATAAAGAATTCTTTAAATCTATATATATAAGACGCTAAGGGACTTGGCACAGAAAAGAGGTTAATTTCTCTTTTGCCAGTGGCATCGATCGGTTTTGTTTACAAAACAAAACTGGTAGCCATCTTAAGTATAACTTCATAATCATAACCTCTTATAATTTTCGTTCTAGTGCAAAAGAATTTTTCTCGAAAAAAAATGAGTTTAAGATGACGAATTCACAATATTTCTTACAATATAATGAAACTTTGAATGTAATTATTCAAATGAGATCAGTTAGAAATGAAGCAGATGAGCTTAGGTGAGCCAGAGAACGTTTAGACCAACTTCAAAAGTGTAAATCAGCGAAGAGATCTTAGAAATCGTGCCAATTCACAAATTGAGGTGAACATCATGGAACTTACTATTGTGAGCATTGTACATTGGCTGCTTTTCTGTTATGCGCACACCACTTGGCGACACTTTTTTTGTCTTGGCGAATTTTTTTGGAGTGCTGAATCGTCAGTTTGGCTCTAGAAGTCCCCAGAAAAATCATGTTACGCGTATAAACGAGAGCAGATGGTTTGTGCGGGATCAGTTAGTAGTATCACAGAGAAGGAGAGTACAGTCGAATTGTACTTTAACATGGAAAAAATACATAACAGTAATTTTATTGCTTTAAGTTGTTGGGTCGGCCATACAAAACATGGCACTGTATTTTGCAGACGGAGAACGGACCGGATAAGGGGCGAGGGAAATTCGAACGGTGGTTTTTTTTTGCGTTTAAATAAAAGGCTATTAATCTGAGAAGAAAATTTAAAACTAAAAAGTTATAGGTAGTAAAAAGATCTATAAAATGAGTCGCTGAACATTAAGATAGGTTAATTAGGACAGGAATAAATCTAAAAAAAAGTAAATTTTGGAAAAGTATTTTTTTTTTACAATTAAAGCGAAATTTTTGAAATTTCACGTAAGTGCGCATTATATAGTAGGGTATATCTGGTAAAATTTTCAGACCAATATCTTTATTACTTTTTGAAAAATTCAACTTTTTCGTAAAAAAGAACATCGTCCAAAATGCCTTTAAGTACCTTTTCTATCTGTCAAGATTCGCGCAGAGAGAAGAAAAAAATCCTACTCTAAAAGCGATGTTCTGCAATTTCAAATGCCTTTATAATGGGCGATTTTCAGTAGTAAGTGGTGGAAATTAAGTCTGAAGTTATCAATTTGTCTCGCTTATTTTTCCCAACGGAAAAATGTTTCTGCGATGTGGACAATTCGTTCAGGCATAATAAATGAGATAAAATGTTTATATCATTTAATTTCCAAACATTTTGTGCTGCGAGGTTAAAAATGTCAAATAATTTATCGAGGTAAGCAAGGTCCTGTTTTAACTCGACCGTTCGGCATTTCGTCAGTTTGTCTGCAAATTAATTTGTTACGCAGTCACGACCAAACGCATATTCGATTGGCATGAATCTTCCTTGAAGTAATTGAACACGACGAATGTGTAAGGGCTATAATTTTTTATTCCGTTTCTAGATGGTGGTCAGTTTAGTAGTTCCATTTCATTTAATGTTAGATTTTTCCAACGATTCTAGCCAAACGGAACTCCATTCATAATGTCTCCAAAAATACCGATAATAGTACATGGTATTTTTTGGCTTGTAAACCTCATATGAGATGGTCGCAGATCCGCCACTCATTTCTGAATATATAATTCTTTGCTATGTTTAAAAATGAACTTAAATACTTTGATAGATAAATGAGAATTAGTTTTATACACAGCTTGTTTATTGCTTCATGATTACATCAACGAAATTATATATATATATATAATTTCGCTGTTTTCGTTTCGTTTTCGTATATATTCTAATATTATATATTTTAAAATCTTAGTACAATACTAATGTATTCCAAAATCACTTTTCTTAAACTCCAGTTTCGTTTTATTTCCCGCGCTATATTAAATCACGCATTTTGACATATTCATTACTAAAAGAATACTTTAATCGCCTCCACACTCGCCCACAGAAATCTTTAATCAGCGACTTGTTGGCGCCATACTTTTCCCTAAAACACCTACGTAACTTGCTAAAAATAGCTAATATTCCCTTCACTTGATCATGTGCCTATATGTTAATCCCCTATCTGAGAGAACGCGGGGATTTTTCGTTCCCTTTTGATTTGTAAACCTCGTATAAGATGGACGTATATCAGCCACTCTCCAATAGATTGTTAAATAAATGAAAATTAGCTCTTTTGATATATATATATATATATATATGAGCCGGCACCTCCATATCCAAACTTCCGCACCACACCAGCGGTTGGACATTTTACGCACTACATCAGGTGTAACGTGCACCAGGCTCACATGCTCAATGGTTCATTAGTAGAATCGGTTTCCAACCTGGAACCTTCCGATCCCGAAGCCTAAAACTTAACAGTAGGTCATCGCGGCCAGGAACACTCGGCGCATCGTGAACTTTTAAGTTATTCAAGGATTAATTTATATATTTGTTATTAGTTTGAATACTCATCAAGGAAAGAAAAAAAACATTTGTGCATGTTTTATTTCCGTTTTCGACTTATCTGTGCGAAATAAGTATTGCAAAGGATGTTCGAAATTTTCAGTTCCTGTGGTTCCTTCAATGGACCATCTTTGCCATTTAGATTATAATCCAAAATAAAAAGGGAATTCCTACACAAACCGTATGCTATATGTGAGTATTTGTATATCACAAGTTCCTGTGTTGTTCAAGCTTGTGATTTGTTTGATTTTCACGTAAACATGTAACCTTAGAACTTTCCAGCGTAGTGGAGAAACATGCCCGAGTTGAACGACTTCTCGCTAGTTGCGATAACGGTTTCTGAAACGTAGGATAGCTGTTTGTGGTGCGATATGCCGATAACAAATGCTTCGACCTAGCCCACACCCAACTCCAGATAAGCTGATTCGATGGGGTGGTCGTGTGGGGGAGTTTATCGTAAGGGTGACAAATACTAATCACCAGATACATTAGTATATCAAACCCAACTTGGAATCTAATGACAGTGATTCTCCACCCATGGGATGACAGCCTTATCCCTAGGGGTTGCATAATAATAAATTGTCGAGAGTAAGCATGATAAGAAAGGCACGAAGGTTCGAAAAAACCATGTTTTCTTAAGCTTTTTTCCAATAGCAACTGTCCAAAATATATGATCCACATTTCTGTCCAAAATATATGATCCACATTTCTGTCCAAAATATTTTATTTTACCACACTGTTATCTGAAATTTTTCCACAAAACTAAGTATAACTTTATATTATTTAAGTTAAATACGCAAATCAATGAATAAAAACTGATAAATAAAAAAAATGATTAACCCCTTAAGTTTTCTTTTATTTGCTATCTAATAAAATGACCGCTTCTATTTTGGAAAGGGGCTGTCGTTTTCATTCATCTAAGAAGCCATAGAATACTTTAGATACTTATGGATTCTACGTAATTTTTGTCTCAAATTATAAAGCTAATTAGTGATTAAATTTTAGTTTATAAGACTAAAAATGCGATCATTCGATGCACGTACGATGTACGGGCACGATGGTTAAGGGGTTAATACAAATGTGCGATAAATTTTTATGGTAATTCTTAATATCTGGATTTAAATACCTGTTAAATAATCGTTTTTTGATGTTCCTACATTTTACCTCACACACATATAAAGAAGCAGAAAGTAAATTTTGAGGCAAATTATTTTAAAATAGAAACTTCATTGGTAAGTGTCGAGGGGAGGATTCAACGTAAATCACTGAAATTAGGTTGTGGGGAGAAGACGTATGGAATGTAAGGTTGCGGACTCTAAAATGTTGGAAAATGTTGTCGTATGCAATGGATGAGTACATTCCCCCCCTCAAGTAAGCTGTATCATTCAGCGTGATTATTTTTCAGAATCGGGGATCAAACCATCAAGGAAAATTGAGGAACTGAAATTACTTCTGTATTAACTCCGTAACATACAATGACGTCTCCGACTCGCGCATCGAATTACAGGATTTTTGTCATTTAAATCCGCATTTAAGTTCACGTAGCAATTAGTTTTAATACAAAGATGACCTGGACACGTTTAAATGTCTGAAGTATCCTTTACTATCTTAAATAGATTGAAATAATAAAAAATGTCCGAAATGGGTGGTGGCATCTAATTAGGAGGTTAAATAAAATCGTATGTCATGGGGTTAACTATAAGAGGATATTCAATATACTTGGGTAAACGAAAAATGCTTGAAAACAGCCCTCCTTGTTGTTTTTTTTTTATAATTTTGCAGTTTTAATTTGATAAAGTTTCTTTTTAGTGCTTCCAAAAAGCAGCATAACATGACATCTTCACTAATAATTAAAGACGTTCTGATTGTTTTTGAAAATCGTATATGTCCCAATTATTAACAACAAATAATCGATGAAAAAGCATCAATAAAATTGGTTGAAGCAAGGAATTCAATCTGAAAGAATTTTACTTAGAATTCTGAGACTTTTAACCAAAAATAAGCCATCTTTCTGTGAATATGAATTTAAAAAAGGCTGCAAAAAATGACAGGTAGAACTCGACCACCGCACTCTCTGTTTTTAACTTTTTCCCTCAGTACACTTATTTTTCACAAACTGTTTGCTTTCTTTACGCCCAAAAATCAAACAAAATATCGATACTATTACCCCTCACATCTGTAATTTACCAGAAGGATGGGGAATAAAATATATTCTCTCTATTCTTATAATTTATCGTCCATTCTTCGAGGTATCTCGACATGGAGCGCCTAACTCCGAACAACAATCCACCACGCTCCCCGATCTGAATCCCGTCGCAACACATATCTCCCACAATCCATCAGACTGAACGTGTTACCTTGTTAACAGCTGATACTGTTCTCGAATATTGGGCGTCAAAAGATAATCCAATGATTCTGTTGCCTGGTCTGATTGATTGCCAACAAGTCGAACTGATAACGCCACTAGGTAGAACGCTGAGTCTAGCAAACTTTCCATCGCGCCACTTCTGATTAATGCTATTGGAGTTCGATACAGAGGAGTGCCTGGAATTTCCATCACGCGAGTTTGCTCGTGGTTGGTATTAGTCTCTCAAACCCGACTTGGCTCCCTTATGTCACGGACGAGTCCATAGGCTCTCTTGTAGGTACGGGAAGTGATTGACAGGGATGGAGGGATAAGGAAAAAAAGCAACTTCAGTTTAAAATATGTCATCATCTAAAATAAATAGTTATAACTTAAAAAAATAAATATTATCACAAATTTTACAAAGATTTATGATAAATAAAGTATCGGACACGGAAGACATTTTTTTTTGCATTTGAAATAAATTTCCGAATTTCTCTAATGGGAGGATGGGATAAAGTAATGAAATTTAACTATCTATTTAATTTTTATTAAAAGATCTGTGGATGAAAAGCGAATATTAAAAGATAATTGACTAGAGAAATAAAAAAAAAACATATTTTTAGAAACTGATTATCTATTTTGAAAAAGTGATTTTCTTCCTCTGTTATTTTAATTCTAGATGATATTATTTTAATTTGTTGGCTGGTGACGTCTACAAAAACGCGTGGGGCAACCATTATAGAGCTGCTTCATTTTCAGCCTAGCAGCACAGCGGAATACCTGCCAAGTGAAAGCCTGAGAAGTTGAAAACCCACTTTTATTTTCATTAGATTCAGTTTTGTATTTTAATATAAGAAGGTTATCAGTTATTGAGATAACGATTAAACATTTCTTTTTGAGGAAAATAAAATATATCAGATATATTTTTAGATTTTTTTCTCTAGGGTTTACGGAGGAATAAGAATGTGAATTATGTGCCTGCAAATTAGCATTATAACTTTCTTAAAATAAATCTACATCTTTCACAATCAAATGCTTATTTAATTTAAAGAAATTTTAGAACTTTTAATATCGAACTTTGAATATACGAAATTTAGACTAAAGTGAACTCAAGCTGGCAGTGTGAAAAAAAACTATGAGAGAGAGAGAGAGACGTTTATCAATAATCCCAATGATTGAATATTATCTGAATGAATTTGAAAGTAATTGTTATATATAGGGTGAATCGAAAAGTGGCTTATTATGGACGATTCAGGCATACTAAATCAAATCAATTTTATATAAGAAGTTGCAGGCATGTGAGAGTCTGTTTAGTCTAAAGTGGAATTTCGGCCTTATTTCAACGGTAAGCATTGTAGTTGCGAAAGTTGGTTCGAGTTGCATGTTGGCTCATTTCCATTATCTTCTCGAGGCCGCGGTGGCCTAGTGGTGAAGTCTCAACCTCGGGACCGGAGGGTCGCAGGTTCGAAACCCGATTCCACTGAGGATCCGCCGTGTATGGGCCCTGTGGCACGCTAAATCATACGTAGTGGCCAAACGTCCTCCCGTTGGTGTGGTGTAAAACTACCCACACTGGCCCGGTCTACCCAAGAAGGATGTAAGGCCGGTAGAGGACCAGCGGGGAGAGAGCCGCTCCACCAGAATGTGGAGGACGGGATTTACTGGGTACAATAAGATGATACAGGCATTGCCCGAACAGGGGCAGTAATTTTAAATACAAGAGAGCTGGGAGTGTAAACATGGTTCGGCCCACCTCGGTGGGGAGAAAATAGCTTGATTTACTCCTCGGGCAAGCAAGGAACAGTAAAAATATATAAAAAATAGATAAGTATTGAAAAAGAAACAAACAGAAAAAGAAGTAAAAATCAGATATATAAATAAGTCAAAGATTGAAACCCCATAGTATAAAAACAAAACACACACAAAACACAAATAAAAACTGTACCAAACATAGAATTAAAAATACGTAAATTAATAATAATAATAATTACTTCTGAGATACAAAGTAATAAATTCCGTTAGTCAACGGTAATCCACGTCCCGCGTACAGAATCCCACGCCAAGGAACCGACTTCTTCTTCACACTACGGACAGCCCCGCTTTTGAGATCGTGTGATCTCTTTTCGCAGTTTAGGTGGCTGCCCGTAGAAAAAAGCGATCAACCTACCCCGCCCCACGGGGCACACAGGGCCCCGCACCAGAAAGCCGTCCCCCGAACGACTTTATTTAGAAAGCATTATTACAACAATCAAAGTAACTATTAGGTATTACAATAAAAGATTATTTTTTAAACAGATGGGGTACAAAGCTGTGTCTAGATGCGGGTCTCCGACAGAATTGAGACCCGTTCTTGATTATATGTATACATGATGCATGTTATCGGCATTAATAGAGCACTGATGAAGAAAGATTTCTAAATGCTAGTTGTGACATTAACATTTTTATAATTACTGGAATTTGCATTATTATTTCAATGTTATTGCAATTGGGTGAAAATTGGTTGGTACCATTTTGATAAGATCATTAAACACCAATTGTTGAGATTATACTCTATGTATAGGAAAGAGGTCAATGCCCCTTACCAAGGGGAGGCTAATAGGAGATAACAGACCAATTGGGGATAACAGGCCTATCCCATTTCCTCGATAACTAAAGTATTATTATTGTTAATAATCGTTTGATGGTTACAGCAATGGTGATATCATTCATACCGAAAATTTGTAGAGGTTATACTGGAAGTGTCTCAAAGAACATATATCCTATGGGAGACCAAGTGCATTTGAAAAACAAGTTGAGATATGTATTACAAAATATGATGCCAATCGATGAAATATAAGGTAGTATTTACATATATAGAATAGTTTCTGTTAACAATTGCACACAATAATTTTCTTTTACAAACCTGCATTCGCTGATGCTTGTTGTCGGCATTAACTGAACATTGATGGAAAAGATTTTGAATACTAATTATGACAATTACACTTTAACAAATGTTAAAGTTGCATTATTATTTCAAATAATTACTATTTTGATTAAAACAGTTATTCCGGTACTCCGTTACATCGATGATTATTGAGATTATGCTCTAATGCCCCTTCCAAAGAGAGGCTAAATGGAGATAATAAACCTGTTGGGAATTGCATACCTTTTCCCGTTCCTCGAATAATAAGGTTAATTATGGCTAAAAATTATTCACAGCAATGTTAATAACATTCAGACAGAATAGTTTCATATGTTATACTGGGAGTGCCTCACAAAACATTCATTTTGAGTAACCAAGTGCATTTGAAAAAATTGAAATGTTACTTACAAATACGATACCAATCGATGAAATATGAGGTAATATTTGCATATAATAAAGAAGTTTCTGTTATCAACTGCCTGAAATAATTTTCATTACAAACCTGCGTTCGTTGTATACTTGGTTAGTTGTACTGAAAGATAGAAACTGTTAAATGCAACACTATTAAGTATTTTACTGCTGGGGTAATTGACAAGATGAAGTAATGTAATTGTCGTGATTAAGTAAAAAGTTAATGGGCTATTTACAATACATACATAATATGATAATTCTCGAATCATTTGGAGGTTAAGAGAAATATAATGCTATTTACCGACTGGATACAATAAGTTAAAAAACGCATAAACAAGTGGAGAGCACTATAAACCTTGCGGCAGTTTGGAGAGGGGATGCCAGCTCAGGTGTCGTCCTCGTCATCTGATCGCGGTTCAAAATTACGAGGTCCATCCCTAAATAGCCCTCGTGTTGCTTCAAAATGGGACGTTAATCTAACCTAACCATTGTCTTCTCTATACAAGTTACGTGTCTGCCATCGCAGCATTGCTTTACAACTCCATCAAACTTTAACCATGTCTTTAACTAGAATATAGCTAGAATTGCCTAATGCACTTTATACAAAACAACGCTCTCCAACAAGCATATTTGTTGTTTTCGGGTATTTGTTCCAGTATAAAATTGTTTTGTTTTGGTATACCTGACCTACTTTTAAAGTTTGTCGAAGTTCTTTGGAATCACCTATATACTTTTAAAGTTTGTCGAAGTTCTTTGGAATCACCCTATATATTACCCTATATTTTTTAAAAAATTCATAGAGCTCTTTCTATAATCCTCAGACACATAAAGTTATATATCGCTGCATCCAGCAATGATGCTGTGTCTTGTAGATTCTTGTGCTCTGTCAACTTTTTACTGAAAACAATAAAAGGTACAGGTTAATTTTCATGAATGTAGTTGTATGGCTTTTGGTGAAATATCCTATCCTGCTGCCAGCCTCGTGTCTGAGATGATGAGTCGCCACTGATGAGGTTTACACCACTGAATTTCGTTTGGTCTTGTAACATGCAGATATATTGTAGTTTAATCAGCATGAATTATTCGAAACCGCTGTGAAGGCTAACTCCTGGAAATTTTTTGCTTCTTTTCTGAAATAAAGTCTAACCAAAGCTACGTCTTTTTTACTTGGCGTTTCTTTCGAAAAACACCTAATTTATTAATTAACGTTGACAGCGAAAGTCCGACGAAATGCGAAGTTCTCACTAATCACACTCGCCGCGATGCGAGCATCTTTTTTTTCATGCAACTATCTTACTTAACTGTAACTGCACCCTTGACATTCATTTAAATAAATTATGTATGCTGCAAATTAAGGATTTGTTTTCTAGTCCTGTATATTCTTCATGAGAACAATGTTTCTTTATTTTTTTTATAACTCTGTCTGTTTTTATTTTTAAGAATCTTAGATGGGCTGATGCTTTTCTTTTAACTAAAAAAACTTTTTCTTTCTTTAAACTAAAACTTTACATTTTTAAAGGGCATTTTAATGACATTTTTATATAGGAACCTTTAATACATTATGATAGAGAAATATCAAAACTTTCGTAGACCTTGAACATTTTTTAATTTTTTTAAAGAACGCAAACATATAATTAATATTTCTGAGTAAGTTCCAAGTATTTCTATTCAATTTAATAGAATAATATAATAAAACAAAGGTTCATTTTATTTTTGATTTAACAATACAAGAAAAAATTCTGACTAACGAAATTTTTGACACAACGAATACTTTGAGACTTCACTTGGATATATCACTATTTTCATGATATTTTCCAAAATAATAATGTTATAGATATGCAATAACTAGTTACTGAAATATGTTGTGTTACATAAATATGTTGTGTTACATAAATATGTTGTTAGCTAATTCTTGCATAACACGCGAAATAAACTTTTGGATTTAAAAATGTTTCAATAGAATATGCTGCCCAAATTCTGAATATAAAAGCTTTGAGGAACAAAATGAAAAGATAATGATTTGAAGACAGCAGAAACAACGAAAATTTAGAAAATCTGGGTTGCTCAGCAAGATTGGAAATTATTTTTTTAAGTAATAATTGTGAAGTAAAGAAACGGACTGCTAGGAAGACGATCTGCAAGGCAAATTTGACTTCCTTAGAAAGAAACAATGTTGGAAAGTATAATGATATGTAAGGGAAAAAAATTAGGAAACAGAAATTTAAAAAAAAAATGAAGTTGGCAAAAACAAATTCCAAATTGTTATGTATCGACATGCACTTTTTGTGTAGTATATTTGGGTATGAATTCGTTACCATGATGTGTAAATCAATTTGACGATTTTAAAAATGCATCCATTATTGAGTAGCAAGCAGTGGCGGAACCAGGGGCGGTTTGGGTCTGCAGACCCCAGAGCTAAACCAGAATTCTTGATTTTATTTAAAATAACTACAATCGTTTGTTCTTAATCATATGAAATGTTCATGCTGGAGTGATAGTACCATATTTTTATATTTGGTGGCCCGATCATTTAGATTTTCCATTCGGGTAGAGCGTACTAATAGGGATAAGTACTAGAGCGGGTTTTTATTTATGCATTTTCCCACTATCCCACTCAAATTTGAGTGATGAGAACCTGCCGTATAAGTAAGCAGAATCTCGCTTCCCGGTGAGATATATACTAAAGGTGGTGTGGCTCTCAGGGACAATCTCCGAATACGGGTTCTGGAGGGGAGGGGGGGGGGGCCGCCCCTGGGCCCCTCGTAATGGGGGCTATTTTGCGGCGGCCACAGTGACGGTGTTTCTTTCGCTGCGGCCGGTCTTTCAGAATACTGGGTTGCCTAGGCAGGGCCGGAGTCTTCGTTGCGATTATGCTTTCCCAAAAAAATTCATGTTGGAGCTTGATAAAAAAGGAAAAAAATGTCATGATATGCAGATGAAATAATTAAAATTACGAAATATTACAAGTTATATGGTTGTGTGTTAACTCCCCATACCCTCTAAGAACAACATCACCGTGAGGCGCGGACTATAACAAGACAGTCAGAGCTGTGAAGCAACGAAGTGAGCTCGTGTCCATTGCCCAAATCTATCTTAGTAGTTAGAAATTAGCGTAAATGTTCATGTTTTGTGTGTATATATTCGCGTTTTGTGAATGTAATGAATTTAGATGAGTTTAAAAAAGCTAGCTAGTGCGGTAGTAGTTGGCACTCAGAAGCAACTCAGTATTATTTTTTTCTATCTTTTCGTCTAAAAAATTATGAAAAAGCACATATATTTTGCCTGCAGCTAGTTCAATTTTAAATTCAAATAATTTTCGTTGTCTTTAAATTAAATTTTTGCTGTCTGAGTGAGACATTTTGAATGGCTGAAGCTCAGATTTCAAAATTTCTTGTGTAATGCTAAAATTGTGATAAGAATCAGATTAAGACTTTGACATTTTCATCCTTTAAATATTACAGAGAAGCTTCAAACCTCAGAATAAAACTCATCTCTATGTTTTAAATATTTTTCAATTATTCTAAAAGGTTTGTCATCTTCGGGGGTGGGAGTTCTACGACTTTTTTCTTTACACTTGTGACTTTATATTTTATTTGCTGTGTGCTCTTCTTTTGGTTCTATCAGATTTTGGTTCTGACAGATTTTTAAAATATCTTATTCATATATCAATATTTTTGTTTTTCATTCTTGATGTATTTCTTTGTACATCTTACATTACTGTTCGAAAAACGGTAAGAATTGCATACCGGAAGAAAGGAAGTGATTGTATGGTGATTTTCGATTTAAAATGTTAGAATCTTTCTAACGATGTATTAATTTGGAAACACAAATATTTTTGAATGTAATTTTAACTCATTGTTAAATTATCCTGTTATATATAAATTTCAACTATGTATATAATATGCTTTCAAATATATAGTTCTAAAGATATCGAGTATAGTTCATTTCAAACGCGCTTGAAATTTGTTTTAGAAATTATTATAATATTCATAGATGTCTAATAAAAGTCCTTATTTCATTTTCTGTTATCGGTTGCAAATAAATTTAACAAGAAAGGTTTTTTTTTTGTTCTGCTGATTTTTTACGAAATCAAACATAATTTAGCAAAAAACAAGTTGTTAAATTTTGTTTTCGTATGGAAATTTCTTCTACAAACACATTAGAACTATAACAAAGTCTTAAGAAGACACGTTCATAAGAATTAGTCTTCGAGAGAGATACATACTGTTGAAGGAAGGCAGATAACACGTTATTAAAATATGAATGAATCAATTATTTTATTTAAGTTAATAATTTTATTTATGAAAAATTATTAACTTTATCTGATTATTTCATGATTTTTCTCTTAACTATGCTGTGAAATAAGTTTAACTGAAAACCTTTTTTTTCCGGTTAGTTTTTTTGTCCTTCATTTCATAACCATAAAGCAGTTTTTCTCACTTTTTAAATTTATGAAAACTCTCTTTTTATACGAACTTTAACCGTTGTTCCTTACTAATGTTTTTAATTGAACTTACTTCCTCTTCTAAAGAATATTCGAGTTTTAAATAATGGATACCAAAATGCTTTTTGAGTCTGAAAATTCATTCACAACTCGGTCTTTTTATAAGTCGAGTTTGAAATCTGAAAGGATACCTACCTGAGTCCAAAATGTCGCAAAAATTTGCAATGCTTGCAGCTGGAAGGGGGCAGGTATTGTTTGCTTTGAAGGTTTTCTTTCTCTTTTTTTGCTTCAGGCTTACTGTGGATTAAACTCAGAAACTTCTATTTTATGTGAGAATGTTCTTCTGTGGTTGCGACATGTACAGAGACTGCCCCAATATGACTGTATTTAGAATTAGATGATCACCCGATTATTAAAATAGCGTAAACACCTAAACTTGAAATAATGAAGAAGGCCAATATGCTGTGTTTAGTATCTGGAATTTGAAAGTTGTTAAATGGAATGAGGGGGATAAGGATTAAAACTAAAAATAAGCTAATTCTTGGTGTTAAGTAAGAGATTGAAAAATTTGAGGAGTCTGTTCTATATTTTTTTGTACTACTTTGACGCTATTTAGTCGCATTTTTTATTTAGTCGCTAGTCGCATTTTTACGTTAAATTCGTGCGCTTTAAATGTTCAGTTTACTCATGTTTCTATCATTTCACATCTTAATTTCCATAGTAGTAATGTTTTTTGTAAAATTATATTAGGTAGTTTTCCCCACTCCTCTTCTACAGATTTTCATACTCTATTAATAGTTTTATGTCTACGACTGTTCAGTGCCATTTTTAATAGTTATGAGTGTATTACATTTGGTGATTTAGTAAGAATGAGAAGTAAGAGTTTGGAATTTATACCATTTTCTTGTTTCATTTCTTCCAAGAATTTAATAATGGATTGGAATGTATGGTTTCTTGCTTTGTCTTGATGAAAGTCAACAGCTTGATGGGTGTGCAAGTAAGGAATTGGTGTTTATTCCTTATTTATCCCAACACTGAAACGCCGGAAACACCCCCTCAAGAAAAGCACGGATATTGCCCGAATCTCTCGATTTTTTCTGCTAAATTTCGACTCTCCTTCTGTAAATGTGATGGATAAGATACCCGTGTATCGGGCTTTGTTTGTTAGAGTGACAGACCCTGAAGTAATGAAGAGGCGAACCCATTTCCTAGCACAAATTCTCGTAGTAACCATCTTATAAGCAGAGCCCTCTTTTGTATATGAACTTAACAATACGATTTGCGTTTGGAGTTGTTGAGAGGGATATGGAATTTCTTTTATCTTTGAAAATTTAACTCTAACTTTTTAATATTCTGAGGTCTCAGGGTTCCGAGGCTTTTAGAAATCAGAGGTTAAATATTCCCAAAGAAGTATTGTTTTGATAATATAAGGAATTACCTAATTCTTTACATTTTGATTATTTTTAATTTTCCTTTATATACAAAAGATGCAAAAACCATAAATCTTTTACTAAAGTTTCCTTTAGATTCTTTGAATCAAGTATTCAAATGTTCTCCTTCTCCTTTATGATAATGAACGAATCGTTTTTTTTATCGCAATCGCTTTGATGTGCCAAACTTTCATCGAATCCTACAACATTTACCTATTTTTCAAGAGATATATACTTCTCTCACAGAATTCTGCATCGAGCTCTAAGCACAGCCATATATGACCAAGAACGATACGATGAAAACTGTATATAATTTTATTTTGTCAAGATTCAGATTACTCTTTATTATTTTATTTATCACTCTTTTCTATTGAGCAATTTAAGGATTTTGCACAGTTCTTTGAGTTGGAATATTTTATTTTAAAATTAAAGATCTTGCCTTAGAAATATTCTTAGAAATTTGCTTCTTTTTTTAGATACATTTTAGGGAATTTTTTTTAGTAGACTGCAAATTTTTTCGAGTTTCTTCTCCTTACTAATTAATAATCATATTTATTTTGCATTTTGATATGGTGAAGACATGGCTTTTAGCAACGCCTTTGAATAGCAAAATGTTTGAATGGACTTGAATGCTTCCGCATTGATAACTTTTGCATATTAAAAAAAAAAACATCCTTTCCTTGAAATCACCTCGAACAAAAACAGAACTTTTGCATTTTCTGATGAGATTTTTTACCATTACTTTAGAAGTCTTCAGCCGGTTTTTTAATCTTTAAGACAACTTTCGAAGGAAAAGTGTTGTATTTTCACCACGTAAATATCAAATTTTAACCATCAAAATATGAACCTCAAGTTAATATGGCCGTTTGGAGGACATATTGAAAAAGGGTGGAACTTTTAATCTTTAAGACAGATTTTGAAGGAAAAGTATTGTATTTTCACCACATAAGTATCAAATTTTCACCATCAAAATATGATCCTCATGTTAATATGGCCGTTTGGAAGACATTATAAAAGTGTTGAACTAACGTTAAACAATTTCCTTTATGCCAACGTCACCCGATGGTGTGGTGCAGAAGTTTGGAGAGGGGATGTCAGATCAGGTGTCTTCCTCGTCATCTGATTGCAGTTAAAAATTACGAAGTCCGTCCAAAAATAGCTGTCGTGTTGTTTCAAAACAGGATATTAATGTAACTAAACTAAATCCAAAATAACTCTTCACACCCGTTCTTAGCGATATCTAGAGGAGTTCTGAGAAGTTTTTTTCAGTTTTAAGCTCTAACTTAATACCTGTAAATTTGCCTTACTTTATTTCACCTTGCCTCCATAGAAGTGCGTCTCATAAACTGAATATGGATTATTTGATAATATAAATAACTCATTTTAATGGTTCAACTTTATCACTCCTCCAAAGAGATACAGAAAACAGTTTTTTATATCAAGTAAGTTAAAATGCATATAGTTACAAATTTCATTTTCATATCACAGAGTATATTCTACCTAAAATTCTAGACTGAAATATTTAAGAGCAGCCTATGAATTGTTCAAACTCCTTCGAAGAAATCCTTTATTATATTTTCATGAAATCTAATAAACTTCATCAACTATGCTCCGATAGAACTTCTCTTGTTCGAAGAGTATTGTGAAGATAGCCTTTGCATATTTTATGTACTTCTGATTATCAATAAAAAGCTATCAACGAAATTCAAGCGGGTAAAAAATTACAGTCATTTTATTTTCATGGAATAATGGACGACTTCTGTTTCGCGTATCCAAATTTCTGATATAAGAAACAAACTTTAAAAAATGTTTTCGAAAATAAAAGTGCAGTACTCGTACGGGAGACTCAAAACTTTTTTTCATTTTATGAATTTTATTTCAGGAAATGATAAAATTTTCAGTATATTTCTTTGGAAAATGTTGATACTAGTTTCCTTAGAATGTAGAACGTAATACATTTTGTGCAACTTTTTATTTTTTGAATGGAAAATTCTGCTCTTTCAAAATAAAAATTCAAAATAATTTCAGTAGTTTCTGTTGAATATATAAATTCATACCTCTGTTATGTATAATGTGTGTGTGATAACTGTAGTTATAACTGTGCATATGCTTGAAATTTGAATATAACTAGCACGAACTTAGCTCGCCAATTTTCCTTTTTTCTGGTCGTGTATATTTTGATTTTGCTGTTAAATAAAAATTATTTAAAATACTTCTAATCTCTACTTCTGCATGTTGCAAATAATAATCTCAAGTGTTTCCGTGGTAGTTACAAACAAAATCAGCATTATAGCCATCATAATAATATCTCTCTTGCCTTATCTAAATTCAACAATGCATTTGAATCTCCAAGGTGTGATTTTTCTCATTTCTTTGACACTACTTCCCCCTTTTGTCTTGCATTTACAGATCTTTCATTTATTTTATCAAGTTCCGTTCTGAGTGAACAAGAAGAATGTTTTGGGATATGTTTCGTAATTTTGAACAGTGGTCAGATACTGGCGATAACCCCTGAGGTGAGGCTCCCACCTCTAAGCTTTAACATCACACCAAACATGAGGATGCTTGCCCCACTGTGACAGATTTAACATCCACTAAGCTCACATGAAACTCTGTCCTATATGTCTGTCTGTAACCACTGCGGTTATTTGACAGTTGGGTGGTGGATTTTCAGTGGAATCGTGTTTCGAACCCGTAATCACCAGATTTTGAAACTTCTACAAGGACACTGAAGGCCTCTCCCCTTCCCCCACACAATGTGACAATCATTCTTTGAAAAAAATTCGAGCGAAATAGTTTCTCTGTTCGAGACTTAAGTAATGCGGGTTTTAGGTCGAGACCTGCGTGGCCCGGCGTTGCGAGGCTATCTGGAATACTGAGATATTCCCTGGTGAAGAGAAGTGGAGTCACTTGAGGCTTCGGGATCCATATTTTTTATATGCCTGCCTCCGTTTTTTTCCAACAAATATTGTCACTTACTTAACCCAACAAACGCTACAAAGTTAAACACCGTATTGGAAATAAAAGAAAGAAAAATGCAAGAAAACGATTTTTTACCGATGTTGATAAATCGAAACAAAGAAGCTCGCTAGAAAAGAAATACCAGCTTCCGTTAAATAAATTTTAAAAAATTCAAGAACACCCGATGTGATTTCTGCTGGATGGATGGCAGCGCATGACTTATATAATAGTAACTTTAAGAAATAAAACACCGTAAAACGAAAAAAAGCAAGGAAACGATTTTCCCCTATGTTTATAAATAAAAGCACGGAAGTTTGCTTAAAAAGAAAAAAAAAACATTTTATACAAATATACAAACCAGTTTTCATTAAATAAATAAAAAAATGGAACACCGGATGTGAAAACTAATAATAGGGGGAGAAAAGAATCTGCCGTGAATGAATTCACCGTGTTGCCAATCATTTATTTTGACGTTTTTAATTAATATCTTTTTAACTAATTGTATTTTCGGAATTTCAATGGTCAAAATGGATTCCTTGGATTATTTCTCATCTTTTGGCGCTTTCGGCTCGTTTCTTCATTCAGCGGTTCGTAAGAAGATAGCCGGACATAGATAGATACATACGTTTGTTTACTTTCGGATTTTAATAGTGTAGATTTCAATGCCTTGGACTCGCGGCTCGCTGCTTTGCTTAGCAAGATTCTGAACATTAGTTTTTCGGAAGAAAGCTGTTCTGCTGCCGGTGTTGTTGCATGGAGCTTTTTCAGATGTTACGCACTTGTGAAAAAAGATGTGAGACATTTTCCCTAAAGAGCATTTAAAAAAATCGTTTATAAAAGCCTTTCGAAAAAAATCGTGTATATCTTTTTTAAAGTTGATGCAGATTTATATATCAATTGTACTCCAAGTGTATGTGACACTGAGAAGACGTTCTCTGTCTTTGCTTTTATGAGTGTTTA
This sequence comes from Araneus ventricosus, assembly GCA_013235015.1. Classification (NCBI taxonomy): domain Eukaryota; kingdom Metazoa; phylum Arthropoda; class Arachnida; order Araneae; family Araneidae; genus Araneus; species Araneus ventricosus. The sequence continues at coordinate 385,888 of BGPR01000571.1, read as the reverse complement.
GATTTGTAGATTTTCGATTAGCGCACGATTGAGTATTAGAAATTACAACAGTAAAGATATTTTTCTACTGAAATAGAGCCAAAAATTTACTCTTTAAGTGGCGTTTATCATTTGAAATTTTAATGAAATGTGATATATTAGTCAAATTTTTGTTTCTTACTAGACAATATTTAGGGCACATAAATAGCTAATAACTTAAGGAATCATCAAAAGACTTCAAAGAAATATTTTTTACTTTTCGGAATATAAATAAAAAAAAATCCCCATAATCTTCGTCGAATGTATTGTGTACTTTAATTTTGAACAATAAATTGTAAACTGTAACATTATTCTTTCAGCATCTTTTTGAATTCGGTGAAGATTTGCTACGGTCGAACCCCAAAATCTTTCTCATTCTCAATGAGACGAATCTGTATTCATTAATATTCCGGCGTCTGAATATTAATATTTTAACTAAAAGAAATCGTTTCGAATCGATTTGCCGTTTCTTTTATTTTATCTCCATTGCATTTCATTTGCAGATGACGCTGTGATTCTGACCGAGAAAGGGTGTTCCGACCCAACATGTAGGGTAGTTCTTCCAACGAATCATGCAAAATGGGACAATCTGGATTGGGCAGGAGTTAAAAAAACAGTCTTTCGCAGAAATGTGCCGACTCAATGTTTACAGTTCAAAGCAAAATTCTAAGAAAACAATCACGATTTTATTGAAAAACTGCTGAAGAAAATTAATGAAACATTTCTAATCTTTTCACTAGGAATCATGCCCGTCCCCGAGGAAATGACGATAACATTTGAAAGGTATGATGAATGATTCCTTAGAGCGCTGATTTTCATACTGCAAGGTTCTCCCCATTCGGGTGGGGGGGAGTTCGAGATGACAAAAGGGGAGCGCCAAGATATGATAAAGACAATAAAAATCGAAAACTAATTAATGAAACTAAAATATGCTAACACAAAAATTAAACGTCATCCTTAAATAAGGTTAAAATAAATAGCAGCAAAGGCTCAATGATTTTCGATAGTTAACATTTAAGATTCCAAAGTTCTTTGGACGGCAGTTAAAATGCCACAGTTAACACTGGAAAGGAATAAAAACTTCACTAAAGCATTTGGCAGACATATTTCCAGAACTCTTTGGCAGTGGCGTTGCGAGCTGGGGGGCAAAGTAGGGTACAGATTTCCCTGGCGCCAGGGAGTCAAAACATTACTGCATTGTAAAGCAAAATTTGATGAGAGGGTATAAAAATAATACCATATCCCCAGCGCCATATATGCTTATTAAGTTACTGATGACGTTTGGGGTAGAACAAACTCAAGTTATTTTTCGGGCGGCACTTAATCTTGCTACTCCAATGTTCATGGTGACAGAACATTAATGCGTTTATGTCACATTCTAAAGTCAAGTAAGATGAGGGCCGCTGTTTGCACAAGCTAAGCCAATGATGATGAAGGTGAGGGGGTGGAATCATATTATGACCTGGGCTCCACTTACCCTTGCTACGCCACTGCTGTTTGGAAGGGGTGTAACATCCCACGAAATCAATTGGGAAGGAATCAAAATTAAGCAAAAATCATTTGAAAGAGGTTCGATTAAAACTGAAAAAGAAAACTGGGTCCTGATTAACTAATCAGGTCGCGTCATAAGCCTAATTAAAAGCATCTTTCCTAACTGGTATGTTATTTATTTTGCAGATGACGTGGTGACTCTGGCTTTGAAAGGGTGGTTCCACCCAATATGATGGAGGAATTCGGTAAAGTTCTTATGAAAGCAGCCAGGGTGGCCTGCAGAAAGAATGTGGTCGTTGTGGTAGTGGCGATTTTGGTGGTCGTTTTAATGGTGTGTTCGAAAGGAGAGGCCAAAAAATGGACAATGGAAGATCTGGCTTCTGCCAGATTTCCACACAAAGTATCCAATGATATTTATTTGGATCCTTGCAAATCAGGTAAGTCTAATATACTTTTTACAGGCGTACTTTTTTAGTGTGTGAAGTGCCTGTATTTTTAGACAATTAGCAATTTATAGGGTCATCACTTATTTTGTTGACTTAGATCAGAACTATTCTAAGTTAAAAAATTTCAGTTTTGAGCTATGCTATGCCTACTAGTCTTTGGATTCAAAAATATTTTAAATCCAATATTTTTACTATTTACTAGCTTAAGTCCATAAATTTAGTTTAAAAAACATATTTCGGAGGAAAAAAATTCAGATATATAACATTAAAATGTAGCATATCAAAAACATAGAAGTAATGTTCAAGATTCTTGAATAAAAGATATATACAAAAATTGTATTGTATATATCTTTTATTCAAGATTTTTCCTATTTTCAAGGTTTGGTGCTTTTGGGGGAGATGGCGACTAATTTTTACGATTTTTCGTATGTCTTTTAGCAGAAAAAAAACACTAATTAATACCATAGGCGGGCCTTCCGCTCCTGATGAGCGGGTAGCCATGATATTTTTCAATTTGTGAAGTTTTTTTTTGTCTTCCTTTTGTTTGTCCTTTTGTCTCTTGTATGTATTGATGTATTGCGTTTTTTGTTGACACAGCTTTTGCGCGAATGCAGAAATATCTTTCTTTATTTAATATAATTTTTCTTGTATTTATGTATTTTTTAATTTTCAATTCTCATTCTTCATTTGTTTGTTTATATATATATATAACTTTCAAACGAGGGAGATGATTTGGGTTCTAATGATCGGGAAAACCTTGCAGAAATTTTCCCGATATCGAATCATGAGAACCATTTCAAAAGGTAGTCTTCCTATAATGAATCTACTTAAAAGATACACGTCCGTTAAGATTTTATCATCTGCTCGTAACTATAAAATAGCGAAGTGCCATGCAGTATTTTAAAAAAAGTAATGAACAACTAACATTTAACTTAGTTAATTGTTCGCCTGAAGTCATTTTCTACAGAAAAGATTGAAGATACGGATATAATATTTCAAGCTGTATTCTGGTCGCTTGTTTTTCTGTCTTTTCTTTATTTTATTTTGTATCTGAGTAAGATAAAACTCATTGAATTGCTTAAAATTCCATGCTTTCATTAGAGTTTTCAAAATTCTACTGACTTGAATCTAATCATGCTAGAATATTTTAATATAATTCGCCGCATGACACTTCTCACATGCATATCTAAAATGCGAAAAGAAAAATGTGCAATCTTATCTTTCCTCTTGAAGCACTGAGTGAGCGTTCTAATTCTCTTGACAAACATGCAAGGACGCAAAATTCAGGTCAGGTTCAAGGAATGCAGTGGCAGTTTGTCAACTCAGAAACGAGGAGCGCCGCAAAAGATAATTGGAGAAGGTGCCTTTTATTTTTTGTGAACTTTTTATGGCGTCATTTTTCCCTCTGATTTTTGTAATTAGATCTTTGTAAGAAAAGAAATGGATTTAAATTTATTGATAAAATTAAATAGATTTTCAATTGAATTTTTATGATGAAAAGTTTGTTTTCCATCCCACATTAGGCGCCATTAAAAGATGAGAATATGCTTCTCTCGCCCATGGGATATCACTCGACTGCAGGGAGTTTGCCTGTTATTCATATACAGTACCGGTCAAAAAAGCGTCACGTTCATGTTTTTTGGTTCTAACTCTCCCAAAAGTGAACCTTTTCTGCCGAAATTGTCACACAACATGTATTTTTAGGTATTTGTTTGGTGCATAAACCAATGATAATTCAAACAGTAAAAAAGTAATTGAAATTATCAAATTTATTATTTTATTCAAAATAAGCAAAATTTAACAAGTTGAAATTTGTTGAAAGTATACAAAATTTCCATAATCGATGAAAATATGAACAATTATATATAAATATTTGATGGCAAACCCGTTGGCATCAATAACAGCTTGGCACCTACGAGGCATATAGTCAAGAAGAGTTTGGATGGAGGAGAGAGGGATCTTCTTCCATTCTTCCTCAAGTTAGGAGAACTTTTCATCGGTATTCCTTGCATTTCTTCCTACAAGACGACACTCCAGCTCGGCCTATACCCCCTCGATAATGTTAAGGCATGGGGATTGGCTTGGCCAGTCAAGGAGTGTCACATGACGGCGGGAGAACCAGTTCTGGATGTGCTTGGATCGGTGCTTCAGATCATTATTCTGTTGGAAAATGAAGCCACGACCAAGAGAATTGCGCACATACGGACGCATGGTGTTCTCAAGGATGTATTCATACTGAAACTTATCCATGATTCCCTGAATCCGCCTCAGGGGACACATGCCAATGCGAGAGACGCATCCCCAAACCATGACCTTTCCACCCCCATGCTTCATTGTTGAAATCTGGTACTTGGGCTCGAAACGAGTGCCTTGGGAACGACGAATGTACTGTATTCCATCCGTACCAAACAACATGTATTTGCTTTCATCCCTCAAAAGGACATCTTCCCACTCTTTCTTGGTCCAGTACTTGTACGTCTTTACCCATTCCACACGCGCCTTGCGATTCTTCGTAGAGATAATCGGTTTCTTGACGGGGCGTTTTCCATTCAGTCCAGCTGCTCGAAGCCTACGCCTGGTGGTACGAACTGAGGGGTTTGGGTTTGGGGGGTCACAACTCTCGCGTGCGCGTGAAAGACGTAAGACGTTCCTGTCGAAAAGACGAGACGTAGAACGAGGACGTCCGGACTTAGGAACCTTCGGCACTCCTCCCTGATCAATCCATCTCTTCAAGAACTTCGATATTCCACTCTCTGATATATTGAATTGTTTCCCAAGTTCGAGAAGAGTCCAACCTTGAGCGCGTCCATTAACTATGGCTTCCTGTTGCTGAATGGTCAAATTACCGATGCCACGACGAAAACCCATTATCAGCAAGAATAGAGGAATTTTAATTAAGCAAAATGCTTATATAGGAACGTCCTAAAATAAAACTGGCAGATAAAAAAGACATAACTCCAAATGTGATGAAATTTCAAATTTTTCAAAACTTTGATAATTTTTACTCTAGTTACTTCTAATTAGGTTTACGGTACCTCCAAGAACGCGGAATGGTCACTTAAATTCGACTCAGAAGTTTAAAATAGTTTCTGACAACACTGGAAGAAAATATGTTCAAAAATATGAACTTGACACTTTTTTGAAGGGTACTGTATGTTCTCTCTAAGCGTCCTGCATAAACATCTGCTGATAGTATGCTGCATATCTGCACCTGAATTGAAAACCCACCAAAGATGCGCTGTGTAAGTGGAACTGGTGCATGTTCAATAAGACCACGAATGTCAAACGTCCTCCTGTTGGTGTGGTGTAGAAGTTCGGAGACGGTGGCTACCGGCTGAGATGTCGATCTATGACGGGTTTCAAAATGATAAGTTTCGTCCCAAAATAGCCCTCGTGTAGTTTCAAAATGCGATATTAATATACAAAGTTAAACCGCACTTCGAATGTGTTCTGCTCCACTGTTAATAATTAAGCATTTTAATTTGCTGTATATTAATCTTTAGGTTACAAATGTATGAAACCTCAAAATAATATCTTTTAAAGCGGAGGTTCTGAAAGAAACCAGGAAAGTTCTTTCTTCCCATTCCAAGTGATTGGAAGATAAATTTGCGGCCTTTCCCAACCGGTTGTGGAACCACCTATTTTTTCATTAGCAAATGGCAGCTATCCATAACGTGCGGGGCATGGGGCATTAGAACATGTAATTGAGATATAATATATCTGTAATATCTCTAAATGTGATAACAGAACACAAAGAGAGAGAAATTTTGCTGGGTTAGTTGCATAACTTCAATATTGTCCTTACACAGAGGGCAAACTTTTACTGGAAAGGCATCTACACCGCTCGTAAGGAAGAGGCTGGTTGTAAAGCATCTGTACCAACTTTACAAAAAGGGCAAATTTTACTGGCACAGTATCTTAACATTCGCAAAGGAAAATGTTAATTGTATAGCATTTGTACCGGCCTTGCACAGAGGGTAAACTTTTACTGGTATGGCATCTACATAGTTCATAAGGAAGAGGTTAGTTATAAAGCATCTGCACCAGCCTTACGAAAAGGGCAAAATTTTATTGGAACAGCATGTATAGCACAAGTAAGAAAAATGTTAGTCGCTTAGCAACAGTACCGGCTTTACACAGAGAGTAAAATTTTGCTTTCACGGCATCTACACCACTCGTATTAAAGAGGTTAGTTGTATAACATCTGTATCGCTTTACGGAAAGGGCAAAATTTTACTAGCACAGCATCTATAACATTCGTAAGAAAAATGTTAGTTGTATAGCAATGTACCGGCTTTACACAGAAGGAAAACTTTTACTGGCACGGCATCTACACCACTCGTGTTGAAGAGGTTAGTTGTATAACATTTATTATCAGCTTTACGAAAAGGGTAAAATTCTACTGGAAAAGCATCAACACTTGTAAGGAAAATGTTAGTTGTATAGAATCTATACCGGCCTTACACAGAGGGCAAAAGTTTGCTGTTACAGCATCTATACCGCTCTTAAGAAATAATTAACAAGAGGATTCTTAATAGAAAAACGATAAAATTTGCTGACTCATTCTTTTTATCTCGTGTACATGCTACATAGGATATACGAATAAAAATTATTTACAAAGGCAACAATTAAACCGAAACATTTCCTACGAACATCCTACGAAAACGAACATCTTCCTACTAGCCCTTTCATATAAAACATTTTGCTACTTCTGCACCTGGCTTCAAACAGGACAGAATCGTTGATTTTAGAATGATAAATCATATTGCACAAAATGGAATGGATATGAACGAAACTCATCCACAAGAATAATGATCAAAATTTTCTTTCATTTAACGCAAAAGTTATGAAATTTTACTAAAAGTAAATCATCATAACGACAATCTCCATCTGTACCAACCGTATACAGGGGGGTCAAAACTTTACTAGTACAGCATCTAATATCGCTCATAAGGAAAACGTTAACTGTTTTACATGCTATCCCTCTAGGTACTGCCTTTTTCCTTTCCTACAGAGCCACAGAAATGAGAAAACCTCGGAAAATCCTATCGGAAATTCCCAGGGCGTGGTAGTGGGTTGTGAATAATCTTCCCAATCCACCGCCCAGCAAGCGAACAGGGAATGAACTGTGGGGAAGACCATGAATGAGGTGGAAATCCCTGGGAAGAGATTTTGGCTTATAAATAAAATATTAACGGTGTGTCCAGATTGTTTTATCGTGAGAAGAGCTTTTAGATTTAAAATAGATTATGTGTATCTCACTGACTAGCCGATGTAGCTGATTAACGAAGATTAAATTACGTGCTAAATTCATACTAATTTGATTTTTGCTATCGTAACAAGTTTTGAAGATTGGTTTATCATCGCTTATTTAGTGTAAATAAAAATCTGTTAATTTTAGTATGATAAAAGTGCATTTATAAAGTGTGTGACAGAAAAACAAACTTTTGCGCAACTGCCTCACATTTTAATCATTCAGCAATAATACGTTTCTAAGTGATTAAATTATTTCGAATTATGGAATTTTTCAATACCATTTTATTTCTTACTTGCTTAAGTCAAATCTTTCCTGTTTTTAAAAATATTTGTTGTAAGTTTCTGTAATTGCCGTAATTTTCAACACTTCATATTATACGAAAGTATAAATAGGGTAGACCGGTACTACTTGGCCATAGGGGCATGTTGGGCCAGTCGCGATATTTTTAATACTGTTCGGTAATTATCGCTGCCTTTCTAGACAAGTATGTAATTATCCCTCCTTCCTTCTTCCACATCAGCGTCATTGAAGAAGTAGCGTTCATTAAAGAACCAGCCAGAATTTTGTAATTTTTGCTAAGCTGAGTAAATTTCCTCACTTATGAATAATCGTTTTTTTCTTTGCTTATAAATTATAATTTCCATTGTTACAAATAATATTCGGAAAGATAATTCTTCATTGTTACTTTAGGGCTTGTTTGCTTATAGAAATCCCTACACTCATGAGAAACAAAAATGGAGATATGGGGATAGTTGGGCCATTTCGCATGGGGCACGTTGGCCCGCACTTCTGCACAGGGTTTATCAGGATCTGCGTTATAGAAATATCTCTGAATTTATGCGAGATACTTGTTATGAAAAATCATGGGGATTCAATTTTGATTATAATTACACAATACTATTTGACGATGACCATAAAAGCTGTATCTCAGTTTCTATTGAATAGAAATGCAAAAAATTTGATAATAATACACATAATGTGGATAACAACACAACTACGTTACTTAAATTAATTAAGTATAATAATATACTTGTAGAGGAATGTTTTGTGATAGTCGCTGCATGTTAATAGTGGTTCAACTTACCCCGCAGTCGTGGCATGTTGGGCCAAGAGATTTGGTGTCAGTTTGAGGTTTTAAATTAATACTGATAGTTAATATTAAAAAGTAAATAGTAATACTATAGTAATAGTAAATAGTAAGATAGTTAAATTCAAATTTTACTATGGGGAATTATTTCTGAAGGTTCACTAATAATGTCAGCTTAAAAAATTTAAAAAAAAAATTGCATTTCCTTTTTTTTTTAATTCTTAGAAGAAAAAACTGCCCACTAGCCCCGGTCTACCCTAAGAGTAAATTTTTTTTAAAGAAATGTGTTGTGTCATTTTCCTTTCTGTAGAATTACGGTTAAGGAAGATAACAGAAGTTTAAATCAGCAATAAATATTGATTATTATTTGCCTTTTTCACGAATAGCATATTTTTATTCCTGATGAGTTTGAAGAGAAAGTTGATGTCCTTTCACTTTTTCATCTTTAGATAATATTTTTCATGATAAGGCAGTCTCTTTATTCAGAATTTGCTTCGCAACAAAACTGATTTCAGCTTTATTTGCGCTAAAATATTCTCTCATTCTTTTTTCCTTCCATTATTTTTGGTATCATAAAATTAAATGAGTATTCGATTGATTTCAGCTATATAAAGTTTATTTATGAAGAATTATTGTTTTCAACCCGTTAACACCCAAATTAATTTTAAACATAAATTTCAGTAAAAATATATTAAATTATGCTTAAAACAATAAGATTAAGATAACTGTAAAGTGAAATTATATTCCGAAAAATATTTATTGGTTTCTTTCTAAAATTTTTTGAGAAAAATAATCAAAAAACTGGTGTAAAATCAGTAAGAATGTTTTTATAGATAGATTTTAAAGTATATTAAAGTATAAAAAAATGACGATTAATTTCAAATTTCTTTCATTACCTCTAAAATAAATCAAACGAAAACAATTTCACATTTTGACTTCAAAATCTGACTAATTAGTGGTATATCCAATTAAAAATTGTTTGGAATTTTAGGCATACATATTGACTTGTTTAAAAAAGCAAAAAAAAAAAAAGAAACAAAGAAATACAATCAATTTAGCCACGAAGTAAAAATGTAATTGACCTCAAATGAGGACACTGGGAGTTAAGCTTAAAAACTGGGGAATGGGTTAAGCTTAAATGAATAAGTAATTAATGTAGAATAAGTTTCTTTATGCAGATATTCTATATAAAATATGGAAAGAATGTTCAGAATGTTTATCTTAGAAGTTACTTTCATTCAGGTGTTATTTTATACGCACTTATAGAATATATGATTCAAGATAAATAATAAATTATTGGTATCCTATGAACCTATATCATTTCCATATGGATGATTGGAGAAAGAAAGAAATGCTCACCCTTTCCACAAGTGTTGTCAGCTCATCATTTGAATTTGCCTTTAAATACATAGCTAACTTGAAATACTCATGTAAAAAAATAAGCTACTTCCGTATCTGTGATAGTTTTAAGGTGCACCGTAAGTCTGATTAATTCTTAAACTGCGAATCTGTGTAGACTTCTAATTCGATTTCATTGTTATTCGTTGAACTCTTACATTGTTAAACTTAAAGTGTTTTTGGCGTGAACCATTTATTGGGCGGTAAATGGTGAAGAATCATATATCAGATGCTTCGTTTTAAGGGCGGTGATCCTGAGTATCCTCCATTCAGTAACAGTGCTTTAAATTTTTGTGACGTGCCTCGCGAAGTTAAAAGCACAGTACATGAAGTACATGTACTTGTACATGAAAAATATTGTACATGCAGTTGAAAAAAAAGACAAACATGGTAACTATACAAATATGAATCATTAGCAGAGTAGAATCCACTGGCAAAGTTTATTACAGTCAAATCCCGATAATCCAAGTTGATCGGGACCGACACCAACTCTAATTACTGAAAACTCGGATTATGCGGACTACATAATAAAATCGTAGAGAAAAATTCAGTTTTATATATATATATGTATAACTGAAAAATAAAGAGATCAAATAGCGAAAAAATAACGAGCATACAGATTTGTAAATATAAAAATGAATTTTAAATAACATGTATTTTAAATATAATCACACTTACTTGATTTAATGTTTAAAAATGAATCTAAAGTTGTTTGTTTTTGAGCAGAAAGTCTCTTTCTTGCTGCATTGTCTTGCAAGCGTTTCAAAAATGAAACGTTATGTGGTAAAGAATCTGGTTGCTGCTCAATATAGCGAAGGGCAACATCTAACGCTGCCGTGCATGCGAAATGATCTTCTCTGTTACAAAGTTTAAATCTTCAGTTTCACCAATTTCTTCTTCTTCGGTAATCATGCGAAAATTCCAAGAAAAACTGAACGTCGGTTCAACAGGCAGGTGACAATTAGCGAGAGGGGAAAAAATGTTAATTCTTTTTCCAGTGACAGATATTGCAACAATGCAATTTTTTATTACTTTTTTTAAAGCTACCTCGGATTAAGCAGAGCTCGGATTAGCGGGACTCTACTGTATTTCTTTTTATCATGATGATGATTCATGGAAATCAATCCACTATTTACTAGAAGTTGTAATAAAGCTGTAATATTCATGTTCAACAGCATCCTATTAACGAACTTTTTAATAAGTGAACGAAAATCAAATTTATTTCTGGCTATTATGGAAAAACTCATTTTTCTGAAGCCAGAGGGGAATGTACATATATTTCAGATTATGAATGATTGTTATAGGTTTTATTATTCTCTGCTGCTATCTTCATAGACTGCTTGGTTAATATATTTATCATGAATAAACTTAACTCGAAGGCATGGGAATTTCATGACCTGAAATCTCTGTTCTTCCAGAATCATTTTTCCGCTCGAGGGAAATAAATTGTTATTTTATTGAGTTCCTGTCAAAAACTTCTATCGCGGGTCTGTTCGGTTTTTGTTAACAGGAGAATTTCTCGGACACTTTTGACAGCTTCCCTGACAGCCACTGAGGTACGTGGAAGAGATTGAAATGGGAAGAAATGAGGCTGACCTTTAAAATGATCATTAATCCAAGAGCATGCCAATCTCGCGGATCATCTTTGTTGTCACAGTCGACAAATGTTTTAGAAAAGTTTTCATACTTTCAACTACTTTTCGAAATTTCTAATAATTAATAATGATAATTATAATAATTTATAAAGCATAATTATTAATGATATTAAAGATAAATACGCTTAAATTATAGGATTTAAAACTGGGATACTTTAATAGGATTTCCATTTGAAACTTGAAAAGAGAAAGTTTGAAGAATGTTCACTTAACACTGCGCGATTTGTTTACTTTTAATCAAAAGTTGTGTAAATCTATATAAATTACTATGAGTAATGCGGGAAAATGATTAAGCAATTTTGTTGGAAACTTATTTCTTAATTTGAATTAATTATCTATAAACATGAAAGTTTAATTAATTTTTTTTTACTCAGAAACTTTCTTCCTGCAAGCCAGGTAAATAATTTTGTAAGCAAAGAATTTCCTGATCAATTATTAAAATATTCAAAATTGATTGAAAATACGGAAAATGGTACCGATCAAAAATGAATTACTGAAGAATGTCTGTTGAGTTAAAATTCGGAAAATAATATATATTTTTCCTTTTATATTTCCTCTTTTCAGATTTTCTATGAATCTATGTCTCCGTTTTCATAATCGTGCAAATGGAGGCAATCGAGGTTCTGTGTGATTATGATTGGAATGCAGAATTCAGTGAATATGGCATGTTTGAATTTTGCAAGCATTTACCAGCTATAGATATAAAAATACTATTATATTCCCACATGAAATTTTACCAATGTTTGAAGTACTTATCGGTGCAAGAAATTATGTTCATTTGTGAAAAGATTTAAGTTTTCTGTGATATGTGCATAAAATTACAGAAAGATACACAGGTATAAATAAAAAATGGGTTTTTGTTCGGATTAAGGGATAAATCCTGATTTAGAGATAAATCCGATATTCTTCAAAATCTTAAGATCGAAATTTTTTATTATAAACTTTCTTAACGTATCATCAACGAGAAATTAAAAATGAAATGAAAAAAAATCCCTCTTCCATCTTTGTTAACATGGAATTGAAACTGAAAACTCAGAATTTCTATAAACTTTCTCGTTTTAAACATACATTCTGTCCTCAAGGAAAATTTCCTCGGTTATATATTTTTCGAAAAAATTTCGGAAAAAAAATAAACAACAGCGGAATAATTCGAAAAAATTCTAACAGAATTCATTGCGCAACAGCTTGTCTTCGATGTCAGATTTCAAGATAGCAAATCGGTTTCTGAAGTCACGTTTTGCAAGAAAAACAACACGCCCCTTCCCAGATGATATCGATTTCGCACCCAATATCGATTTCAGCATCCGCCAGCGCTTGATTGTATGTCAATAAACCGGCATCAATATTCCTTCCGTGTCGCACGAGTTTTCACAGTCTTGTTTTTGAATTTTTCCAATTTCCGAAGCACTTGTAGCAAAACAAATGCCGATTCGTGGCAAGCGTGGCTGAAGAGTTCAAATTCCTTGTATCAGTGATTCGCAACCTGCGAGGCCCGTCCCTTTAGAGGACTTGGAGAAAGAGAACGTGAAGATGTGAATAAGGATAGACATTCGAAAAATCGAATTGTATAAAGCAAAGTAAAGAAATATCCCGTGAACTCTGTGAATCCAAAAATGAAATTATATTTCGGATGAGTAAAAAACATCAAATATACATAATAATTTACTCTAATTAATGATTTACTCTAGGACAGCGAATCCCAACCTTTTCGATTGTGCGGATCACCTGCTCTGTAAAAAAATATTTTGAGGCCCACTACTAAATATACAAGTAAAAAAAATACAAACACACACCCATATATATATAAATTTGTATTAAATAAACATATTAGTAAAGCTTACTATCTTACTGCCACGAGAAAAACCCCAAACACCAGACATGCCGGTGGCGGTCGTTATGGAAATGGGATATTCCATTGCATTTTGGGGGTGAAGAAAATGGCTTTATTTCGTATGGCTCAGATAGAAACGGCGGGACTCTCATTCCGCTTTGTACTTTGGTCGAAAACTAATTCCTCGCCTAACGGAAGTGCGCTTAGTTTGCCAAATGTTGCGGATGATTTTATATCCGTTTCCCTCCTCTCTTCGACTCGTCTACTTGAGGCAACCCTGTTCCGGGTTTTTCTCCTGGCGGTAGGACAGTATTGTAAAAGGATAAAAAAATATATTATTTATAAAGCGGAAAACGAGTGACGACTCTTGAAGCTCCCCTGACTTTGACTCTTGACGAGCGTTTTGCGGCCCACTAATTCGCTACCCGCGTCCCATAGGTTAGGAACCGCTGCTCTAGGGCTTGCGTAGGTTGTTATTAAAAATAAATGACGAATGAGCAAAAAGTTTCATATCACTATACAACATTATTTAAAATCAGGTGAGACCTCCGTCGGCATGGCGTCTGAGTCTCAGCTTTTGAGTTGCTGGTGCAAGACCTGATTCCAGACCCCTGGTGCATATTGAATCCATGGTAGGTCAAACTTTCCCTTTTTAGTGTGGTTTGGAAATCTGAAGAGGTGGCGTCCTTGTTATTTGACTATGATTCAATATTGTGTGTGTGGGGGGGAGGGGTCCGTCTCAAAATAGCGCTGTTATATCTCCTCAATAAAAATCTAACTAAACTAAACTGAACTCAGTTTAGGTACAAACTTTACAGGTAATCGGTAAGTGCATCCTTAATGACGTGGTATTCGTCCACTCTAAAATCTATCTTGCCAAGCTCATCTCAACGCTTCAGGATCAATTTTAGTGACTATGTGTGTAATCCATCCTCATAGCCATCTAACAATTTCCTTAATTAAAAGTTTATTTCCTGTTCTTAATACAATGATAAGAAACCTATTACTGTATATTCACCATAAGTTTTTAAACTATATCCTTCCCGTGATTGGAAGTGAATTATGAAATATCCTGTATTATTTCTCATACAAATATGTCGCACTGAAACCTCTGTTCACAAATTAAATTCGTTGATCAAGAACTTTCGTCGGCCAAAACCATTTTCTCCCCAGGAATTAATACAAAACGGATCAGTCTGTTCCTAGTTAAATGATTACTTATTTAAACATTTGCAGTGGTATTTAATGGACAAGTTCTGAACCCTAAATGACCAGGAACCATTAAATCTAACAGAAAAACGATAAACACAACATTAGGCAAATCAGACATAGACGAAAGTTTAATTTAGCTTCTCGTTTCCTGTAGAGTCTAAGTGGGAGTTGGTGCGGAAGAGAAATGTTATTATTTGAAAGGAAATTCTTTCCGGCAATGGAAGGGCCAGGCGGAAAAAAAAATTGCGATTCCTTCGAAATGAATAGATGAAATTCGACTTCGATGAAAAATTTTATCGCATCCTCAAAACTGGAAAAAGAAACTTTAGTTAGTGATAAAGGAATAAATAAGAAAAAGTAATAAATTAAAAAAAAATATTTGTCAGAAGATTTTATTGAAAGTTTTAAAGATAAATTGCTACCCTCGATAATTTTTCTTTGCAAATATCAAAAAGAAAAGAAAAAACACCTGACAGAAGGAAGGGTTGTGAAATTTTCCGCTACCTCAAAATTATCCTACTTCACCCCATTTAGGATCGGGATTTGTAGCTTTAAAGAACCCTACTTCGCAACGAAGTCAATGCAAGAGGCTTGAAGACAAATACCGGAATGTCGTTCTAACCTTGTTGCTCCGCAAACAGCAGGAGAAAGGGGGTGGGGCACCAAAATCGTTTCGCACTCGTTAACTTTTCAGCGGAAGAACCGTTTGCTCGATTTACGAGAAGCTCACCTCAAGTTAAACAGACACGTCTCGATCTTTCTAACAATAGCGTTTTCGTGTAGATTTGGATATAACAAGTCCGTTGACTTCCGCCTCTTGATGGGCAAATAAACCAGGGGAGTCTTCTTGTGTTTATGGCCCTAAAAATATACTCGCGCTTACAAAGGAGTTTATATTCTCGATCGACTCTTTTAACTGTACACTATGCACTGTAGCAAACACGAATCGCTCATTTTTTTGTCCTGTAACTCGAAGTTAACTTCCTAAATGAGCATTAACCGAACACATTCGGAGCACTTTTTTTTTTAAATTTTGAAATAGAAACACCAAAATATGTTTTTTTAGATTCGAATTTAATAAAGATTAATATTAGAGTATGACTTTTGAGTATAAATTATTATAAATTTACAAAAATCTTGAATTTCTGCTGCTTTTTAGAGGAAATTCCCCAAAACTTCAAACATGCTAGAGGTCAAACTTTTGTAATAATTCAAATACATCTAATACTAAAATAAACTACATACTATGGACTAGTGCTTGTATTATAATCTTAACATTCTTTGTATAAATAAAAATTTTAGAGCTAATCGAACAATCAGTATAAGATTTTCAGCAAATTTTTCATGTCATTTTTCAGATAAAAGACCATAATTAAAAAAATATTGTTACAATATACACTATTCTAGTGCATTCACTAGAGACACATTTGAAGAAAGTGTTCACAAAATTTCAGAACAATCGAATGATAATATCTTGAGTTATCATGTTTGAAGTGTGAAAATCATGCATAACATCTAGTTTTGAGAAAAATCAAATTTTAGTTTTGCCACGCGCTTAAATTAAGTATCTAAACTTTAAAAAAAATTCCTAAAAATATACTAACGTCATATTAACTTGAAAAAATGCAGTTTAAAAGAATTTTTGACAGGATTCTGTCCTTTAAATGACAACTTCCGGTTAATTAAACGCCCACTTCCGGTTTTTGGTTTGTTATAAAACAATTAATATCTCATCTCCTAATTAACGTACCGACAAAAGTAAATATGTTTTAGAAAGGTAAATGAATGAGCTGTCCAAATCATCAAAAATTTTAAAAAATGGGAATTTTGGCCGAAAATCGACTTTTCAGCGTGTTCGGATACCTTGAGACCAGTTAATCATAAATGAGCTTTTTTACCCCATTAGCCGGCTACTTATGAAGGAGAAAATGTGTAATTTAAAAAACAAATATAGATACTAAATATTAGTTGGTAATAAACGCATTCTATTTAAAATATTTTTTCTGGAAATTTTATTGAAATTTTGAAGCATATATGTGCTTTACGCATGTGAGCGAAGGTTAAAGTTATGATTTGTTTAGTGAAAAATTGTATAGTATAGTCAAATTCAATGTAAAAATTTTTCTAAATTGGTTTCTTAGTTTAATGAGATTTGATTTTGTGGAAGTGCATGATTTATACACGTAATTTTGGTTTTTGTCTAATGATAGATTGCATAAATCAATTTTGTACTGTTTTTGAGAAAATATACACATTTATATAAAACTAATTTATATTTCTTACATCAATTTATATAGAACTGCAGAGTTAAAATTAAAAAATTCAAAAATCATGTACTGAAGGTTAAAGAAACCAGAAGAATCTTCTTTTCTGAAATTTTGAGAAAGAACGTAATATTTTCTGTACATTTAATAGTTTTGAATGTCTAGCGATAGAAGAGAGGGGGGGGGGGCGGCTTGAACGCCAGTCTCAGGTGGGACCAGGACACAAATTATTAGTGCGGACACGGCGGAGCTAGTATAATCTGGTGTCGAACCGAAATATGACCTGACCATGACAAAAAAGCAGAATATTCATGCCTTCACACAGGTTGAGAAACTCCCAGTTAAACAAATATTTCTTGTTACATTTCAATTTCAGTTTGGGGATTCTTCTAAATGTAAGAAGGCAAGAAAAAAAATGAAATCTTTTGTATCTGTAATATAATACTTCTGGTATGTTAGTTCTCAAGACAAAAACAAACCAAACCAAACAATCCCCCCTCCACACACACGCAGCGTTCTTTTTCAATTGTTGCAATTTATCCCTTCTTGGACGAAGAGGGAGAGAGAGAGAGAGAGAGAATTTTATTTCGCGGCCAGAATTCTTCTTCAGACCGCAAAAGTTGAATAAAACAACTCGAAATTTAAGCTTTTCATTTCTGTTCAGTGCCCCGGTAAATGAGAATGGAATTGTTTGCTGCTTATTTGACTTTTTTTGAACGGGTAGAACTTTGTTTATCTCTTGTTTCCCGGGTAACCGTTCTGGTCAACAAAGGGTTCGGTTTCCAATTGTGTGACTTCGATTGTTAGGAAAGCAATCACGAATGGAGGGGGGCTTGGGTTGTGGTTGGAAAAAGAAACCTTTAGGAGGGAAGGATTGAAAAATATAATTAAACTTATGATGGAAACATTTTGATGGATTATTGGGAAAGCCCTCGCTGAATTTAAATTAGATATTTGTATTTAGGAACCACACATCATTTAACTGAAGATTTTTATTTTTTCCTTCTATTTTCGTTAAGATTGCAAAACTTAAATTGTGCTTCGCCAATTAACGCCAATTGTGTTGTGAGGGGAAAATATTTGCGCCAAATCAGTGGGAGGTGAGAAATGTGATTTAAACTTTCAAAGACCCATTTTTGATTAGAGATGGGACATTAACGAGCTTTTGGAATTAGGACTGATTTAAGAAATGAAATTCATTTAACCTTACCAATAAAAATGAAAATGGAAATCAATTGATGAATCGAATCCAATCAAAATGCAAATCAATTAATTTTTAATACTACTTCTCAACGGAATTGCCTTCTACCGTCCATGGGATGACATTATATTTAGCTTCTCAATGCTAATCCTGGCCGATTAAAAGACATTCAATTTGATGGACTCCACAATAATAATGATAATGAGTCCTTAAAGTAAGAAAGGACACTATACAAGATACAGATTCAACGATAAAAATAAGTCTTTCTGACTCTGCACATTTTTTTATGGTCATCTTTCCTGCTTTAGTGGAAATCTATATTAGCGATTTCTTCCGAAGTGAACCACTCCAAATATCAGTTAAAATAAATTGCAGACAACTTTAAACAACTATTAGTACGATTAAATTTTTTCAATCATGGACCAAATCCAGTTTGTATCTGCCATCACCACCTACTAGGTAATGCGATAATTTGGAAAAGATCATCTGGTACTATGGCCA